>JASAUF010000382.1:2180000-2327500 GCA_030180095.1 Magnolia changhungtana
AGTTCATCAAGGTGGGCCCCCACATACAAAGGATAACAACCATTGGTAACACTAATATGCTCACCTTAAATTAGAGGTGAGCAGGATCCGATAGACTTGACTGAACTAGTCGAATTCGATCTGACCTGAACCGAAAGCCAGGGTCGGGTTAGATCGAGTAGACCTAATCGGATTTGACGCTAAACCGAGTTGAGTTTGGGTTATGTAGCAACTCGATCTGATATGTTTTGAACTGGAATCGGGTAGTATAAAGTTAGATCTTACTCTTTTAGAATTTTTTATTTTTATTTTTATACATTTATCCTTCTTTTACCTGAACGAGCACCGCTAGATGAACCTTAGTGGCATGTAACAACTACAACCATACTAGCCTTCCCATTCTGCTGGTTAAAGCACGACCAACGAACATGGTCTGACTTGGTTTCGAGGTCTACCTGTTGTGAAAGGAGAGTTTGGGTTGCTGACTCAGATTCTGCAGAAGGCCTGGCGTGGTGTGGCACCGCAGCCCAAGCCGACTTCCTCTCATTCCCTTCGTTCTCTTCTCATTTCTCTCTCTCTCTCTCTCTCTCTCTCTCTCTCTCGATTTTTCTCATATTTCATTTCTAACACCAGAGTCTCCGGCTCGGCTTGACTTAGCCTAGTCCGAATCGACCGGACAGACTCAACTTGATCCGACTCAGTTCAGGTCAGGACAACAAGGAATCGGTTTAGATCGAGTTAGCCCTACTGAACTCGGTCCTGAATCGAATCGAGCTCGAGTCAGGTATTTGCAAAAACCAGATCGAGTCAAGTTGGACCTAATCCAGTTTGACTCGATTCGATGCCCACCTCTACTTAAAATGCTGAAAAAACGTAGGTCATTGTATATCATTTGTTTTTCAAGATATTTTCATGTAAACAAACCAAAGAAAGAAGACTCTCATATAATTATAGACATGCTAGTGAATTGGTTTTTTAAGAGAATAAAAAAGTTACATTTTCGATGACAAATGTAATTAACATGGTTAATTTTCACAACCATTATATATATATATATATATATATATATATATATATATATATATATATATATATATATAATGGTAATACGAGGTCGACCTCATGGGAATGTGTGGGCCCACCGTGATGTGTATAAAAAATCCACACTTTGCATTTGGTGGGTCCTCTCTAGGTTATTGCCCACCTACATATATGGGATACTTTAAGAAGTGAACGTCTTTCTTAGTAGCAGGGTCCGGGGAAAGAATGGGAAAGACAATTTCATTATATTTCTGACCAGTTCGGTCCATATCCGGTGTGGGCGTTAGAGCATTGAGAGGACCTTTCCTTAGTATGAGAGGACCGGGAAGGATGTGTTGGGATGCCTTGCACAAACCTTAGGATCTAGCCTCCCGAAACAAACCAGAATTATGGATAAAGCAATGAAATAAATCAAAGCATCAATCACACACCACACAATAGATTTTTACGTGGAAAACCCTCAAAGAGGTAAAAACCACGGGACCTCGTCCAGATCAACAATCCACTATGAAGTAGAACGTTACAATCTTCTTCACTCACGCAGGAGTGGATAAACAATAAGAGAAATAGAGAAAACGGAGAGATCTAACCGATTACGAGGACATAGAAGCGCTGAGATGTAGATTGCAAAGTAGAGAACCTCCACGAGCAGAACCTCCCTTCTATAAGCTTCCTCTCTCTCTTTCTCCCTCTCTCTCACCTTTGATAGCCCTAAACCCTTTAGCAAATCCCTTGCAAAGCTTTAGGAAACCCTCTTGCTATTTTGTGATACCTAGAAAAAACCCTAGGCAACCCCTTTTATAGTTTTGGGAAACTCCTTTCCGCATCCCAGTTGCGAAAGGACTCAAATCCGCAGTTTCGCGCAAAATCGCGGAACAAACTGCGTAACCTTCGACTAGTCCTGGAAATTCCAGGACTGGTCTTAGCCTCCTACGACTGGTCGTAGCTCACCTACGACTGGTCGTAGACCACCTACGACCGGTCAAGAATCCCGAAGAAAAATAGTCCGAACTCGTTGGACTTTGAGTCGAGCTACGACTCGACTCCCACGACTGGTCGTACCAGCCCTCGACCGGTCGAGCAGGGCTCACGACTGGTCGAGCACGGGGCAAAAAAATCCCATCAAATCTCCCCCTTTTTGACCCGGGAGGGATCCACCTTCTTCAAGCCAGCTAGGTTTCTACAAACCTCAAACTTGCCCTTGAGCAAAGCCTTGGTCATCATGTCTGACCCATTATCGTCCGTGTGGACTTTCTCAAGCTGTAACACCTTCTGTTCTAAAGTATCCCTGATCCAGTGATACCGAATCTCTATGTGCTTCGACTTGGAATGTTGACTTGGATTCTTGCTCAAGTGTATAGCACTCTGACTATCGCAATAGACCACGTGCTCCTCCTGCTTTAGGCTAAGTTCCTGTAGGAACCTCTTCATCAAAAGCATCTCTTTACATGCTTCTGTGACTGCAATGTATTCGGCCTCTGTCGTCGACAATGCTACGACCTTTTGTAGCTTGCTCTGCCAAGAAACCGCTCCCTCTGCAAACGTGAACATGAACCCCGATGTAAACTTCCTGGAGTCTATGTCACCTGCCATATCTGCATCTGTGTAGCCCTCTAATATAGGTTTACCGTCACCATAGCATAGGCTCAACCTGGATGAGCCTCTTAGATACCGTAGTATCCATTTCACCGCTGCCCAATGTTCTTTGCCAGGATTGGCAAGATACCGGCTAACTACACCAACCGCATATGCTATGTCTGGGCATGTACACACCATAGCATACATCAAACTTCCTACAGCTGACGCGTAGGGTATTTTCTGCATCTCTTCCACCTCTGCCTTCGTCTTGAGACACTGTCTGTCGCTCAATCTTAAGTGACCATCTAGTGGAGTACTGATGGGCTTCGCTGCATTCATATTGAACCGCTCTAGGACTTTCTCAATATACCGCTCTTGTGATAGCCAAAGTTTCCTGCTGCTTCTGTCACGGGTTATCTCCATTCCTAGGATCTGTCTAGCCGGGCCCAAGTTTTTCATCGCAAAAGACTTGCCCAACTCCTGTTTCAGCCTGTCAATCTTCTTGATGTCTTTTCCCATGATGAGCATGTCATCAACGTATAATAGCAGAACTAAAAAATCACCATCTGAGAACTTGCGCGTGAACACATAGTGGTCCGACTCCGTTCTGTCATACCCATGTTTCAACATAAACGAGTCGAACTTCTTGTACCATTGCCGTGGAGCTTGTTTCAGCCCATACAAGCTCTTCCTCACCTACACACCATATGTTCCTTGCCCTTGACTTGAACTCCTCGGTTGGTGCATGTAGATCTCTTCTTCAGTCACCATGGAGAAAGGCAGTTTTAACATCTAACTGCTCTATCTCCAGATCCATGCTAGCCGCCAACCCAAGCAACACCCGTATGGATGTCATCTTCACCACTAGTGAGAATATCTCTTTGAAGTCTATGCCTTTTCTCTGACCAAACCCTTTCACCACAAGTCTGGCCTTGAACCTCGTCTGTGAATTCTTCTGCTCAATCTTCTTTCTGAACACCCACTTGTTGCTCAGAGCTTTATTGCCCTTAGGCAGTTTCACCATATCATAGGTGTGGTTCTTATGCAAGGATTCCATCTCCTCTTGCATAGCTTTCAACCACTCCCCTTTATGCTCGTCGGCTAGGGCCTCAGAATAATCTTCTGGCTCTCCCCCATCGGTTAGCATAATGTACTCATGCGGCGAGTACCTCTTGGACGGTGGCCATGTCGTCCTAGATGACCTCCTCACCGTGGCTCAACAGTGGATCAAGTGGGGGTTGCTCCCTGGTCCATCTTCTGAAGGAACTCCCTCGTCCTCTGCACCTTGCTGTACTCCCCCGTCATCAGGCACCATGGGAGGAGTAATCGGATCCATGTCCTCTAGCTCACCTGAACTAGGCTGGTTCTTCTTTGGCTTACCAATGTCTTCGATACACTGATCTTCAAAGAAAACCACATCTCTGCTCCTGACGAGCTTCTTCTCGGTCGGATCCCATAACCTGTAACCGAATTTTTCATCACCGTACCCTAAGAACACACACTGCCTGATCTTCATATCGAGCTTTGACCTCTCGCCCTTTGAGTACGCGAACGGATGTCCCGCATCCAAACACCCGAGATGACCGTACGATGGATCTGTCCAGCCCACACCTTCTCGTGTACTTCTCCATTTAACGGGCCGATGGAGACACTGTTTATCAAATACACCGCCGTGCTCATTGCTTCTCCCAGAACGTCTTGGGCAACTTCGCATGGGATAACATGCATCGATTCTCTCAACAATGGTGCGATTCATTCGCTCTCGGCTACACCATTATCTTTGGGGGTCTTGGGAACAGTCTGTTCATGCCGTATACCCTGGGACTTGCAGTACTCGTGAAAGTCGCTAATGTATTCACCACCATTGTCAGTGCGGATGCACTTCAATGATCTACCTGTCTCTCTCTCGACCATAGCATGAAACAATTTAAACACACCAAAGACCTCGTCCTTGGATTTCAAAGCATAAACCCAAACCCTCCTAGATGCATCATCTATAAAAGTAACAAAATACAATGCCCCACCCAAGGTTTTTGTCCTCATAGGACCACAAACATCGAATAAACCAAATCTAATGCATGCTCTTTATTAACATGAGAAGCGGTTTTAATGAATGAAACTCTATCTTTGTTTCCACGATAAACAATCAAGACGGGTTTTGAGAGGCATACATCACGTCCGGAAGGAGCTGCTTCCTTGCTAGTATGGTGAAGCCCTTTTCACTCATGTGGCCTAGACGTCCGTGCCACATGTCAATAGCTGATCTTCTTCTGCTGCGTTCAATCCACCCTTGCACATACCGACACTTGCCTTGTACGGGGTGCAACACTTCTTTCCTCTAGCCACGATCAATGAACCCTTGATGAGCTTCCATCGCCCACCAAAGAAACCAGGCTTTCATAGCCATCATCATCCGACCTTCCCGTCGACATCAAGTTGAGGCGAAGGTGCGGGATATGCCTCACATCCCGAGAACCAATGTGCGGCCCACATCGGTCTTCACACAAATATCACCGACTCCCACGATCTTTGATACGCTGAATTTCCCATCTTCACGGTCCCATAGTCACACGACTTGTAGCTTGTGAAGGAGTCCCCTGTGTGAGTCGCATGAAAAGAAGCTCCCGCGTCTATCACCCGGTCGGTGCCCCGACTCGTGGCCGTGAGACATACATCATGATCGTAGAAAGAATAACTACCATGTCGCCATCCAAGCGATTGCGGTGGAATCGATTCATCTTCCTTCTCTTTTCCTTTCTTGTCGTTCTTCTTACCATGACATTCATGCTTGTAGTGGCCCTTCTTACCACAATTCCAGCATTCAACCTCTTTTTTGTTACTCGACTTGCCTCTTGATTTATCTCGGGCCTTCCCGCCCTTCCTGTTCTTTCCTCTCCCCGTTCGTGTCACAAGAGCCTCTTCTTTGTGTAGACCCCACGAGACTTCCTCCTTGTCTCCTCATTGAAGAGACAACTGGATTTACCTGTTCCATGGATATCTTTCCGTCGGCGCGGAGTTACTTAGAGACACCACCAATGTCTCCCAACCGTCGAGCAATGAACTAAGCAATAGTAAAACCTGTAATTCATCATCGGGACCATCTTCATAGAGGTGAGTTGGTTCACTATATTCTTGACCTCGTTCATATGCTCTACTCTGAGAACCACCATCCTTGAACTTGAGATTCATATGTCGCCTTATCGAAATATCTTATTACCTATTTGTCTTCCTCTCATCTGACCCTTGTAATTTTAGCCATAGCTTTTCTGAGGTTTAGTAGACACATGGTGGAACACAGAATCATCCAACCATTGTCTAATAAACCCCACCGCCTTTCGCTCCATCTTCTTCCAATCATCATCGGTCATATCCTTGGATTTTCTTGATATGCACGAGATTGGAGAATATAGGTCCTTGCAATAAAGCAAGTCCTCCATCTTAGCCTTCCATATGGTCAGTTAGAACCATTGAGGCTGATTATCCTTGAGCCACCTTCCATAATTCAAACCGATCCTACCCGTTCAATGAACTTAGCTCTGATACCACTTTGTTGGGATGCCTTGCACAAACCTTAGGATCTAGCCTCCCGAAACAAACCAGAATTATGGATAAAGCAATGAAATAAATCAAAGCATCAATCACACACCACACAAGAGATTTTTACGTGGAAAACCCTCAAAGAGGTAAAACCACGGGACCTCGTCCAGATCAACAATCCACTATGAAGTAGAACGTTACAATCTTCTTCACTCACGCAGGAGTGGATAAACAATAAGAGAAATAGAGAAAACGGAGAGATCTAACCGATTACGAGGACATAGAAGCGCTGAGATGTAGATTGCAAAGTAGAGAACCTCCACGAGCAGAACCTCCCTTCTATAAGCTTCCTCTCTCTCTTTCTCCCTCTCTCTCACCTTTGATAGCCCTAAACCCTTTAGCAAATCCCTTGCAAAGCTTTAGGAAACCCTCTTGCTATTTTGTGATACCTAGAAAAAACCTTAGGCAACCCCTTTTATAGTTTTGGGAAACTCCTTTCCGCATCCCAGTTGCGAAAGGACTCAAATCCGCAGTTTCGCGCAAAATCGCGGAACAAACTGCGTAACCTTCGACTAGTCCTGGAAATTCCAGGACTGGTCTTAGCCTCCTACGACTGGTCATAGCTCACCTACGACTGGTCGTAGACTACCTACGACCGGTCGAGAACTCCGGAGAAAAATAGTCCGAACTCGCTGGACTTTGAGTCGAGCTACGACTCGACTCCCACGACTGGTCGTACCAGCCCTCGACCGGTCGAGCAGGGCTCACGACTGGTCGAGCACGGGGCAAAAAAACCCCATCAGGATGCACCTCTGGTGTACTAGTTGTCGTGCCCACAGTAAATGCTGGGTAGCCAAGTGCGAAGCTTAGATATGTTCGTATAGCTAGAAAAGCCAATCAATTAGAGTAAGAGGCTCTGGTTGTTTGTCGTTCAAGAATTCTTGTTTAGGAAATTCATACCAAACATACATAGTATTTTGATCTAAGATTTCAATTCTTCCATGTTTCAACAGTAGCATATTGTCCCATGGAGCTAAGGTCCAAAATATGGACCCCAAAAGAACCAGATTCCGTAAACAACATAGAGGAAGAATGAAGGGAATATCTTATCGAGGCAATCATATTTGTTTCGGTAGATATGCTCTTCAGGCACTTGAACCCACTTTTTTATACAGAGGGATGGAAAAAAATTGTGGAAAACTGAATAATTATATAGTATCTACCTTAAGTAACACGTTGGGATTATTTAGCTACTATGTTCACAGTTCTTTAATGCCCACATTAATAGTAGGACGAATTCCAGCATTGAATAGATCGGCAGATAAGAATATTTGTCCATCTATAATGAAAATCACATTAGTAGGAATATAAGCTGAAACGTTCCCAGATTGGATATTCCAAAAATTAGTCATATTGGAAATTAAGGTAGACCATACCATCTGAAATAGTGTGAAATCATGCCTAAAACATTTAAAATCACTTGGTGGGCCCCACTTGAGTTTTGGATATGGCTGAAACTTAGTGTGACCCATCATCCAAGTGGGATACATGCAATGGATAGCCTAGATGCGCGAACCACATCTCAATGGGCCTTATAAACGATCATCAAGATTTTAATGGGCGGGTATCCACTCTCAAGTATTGTTGGTAATATTACCCACTTAAGTCATGGATTAGCCTAATTTTTATGCTTGTCACTCACCATATAAGGGTGCTTCCGACTGACTAGGTGGATGTTTGATACACATCACAGTGGCGCCCACACAGCTTGACCTCATGAGAAGCTTGTAGTACACTTTCCCTGTATATGTGGTGGAATTAACAATTATTGGGGACAACAAAATGTACTTTGGGAATAAGAATTCTTAAGGTAATTAAATTTTTTCTCGAACAGTTTCGGATTGTCATCCAGGTTATTCGAAGATCATAATACTCAACCGTATAAATATGTAAGTAAGATGGGTATGTGAAAATTCATTTTACCGAATCCAGTGATTAAGAACAAGTGTTCTCCCCACCACAGCCTAAATACAACCTCATACTCACCACAAATACAATGGACGACCATCCTCTCATTGTCTCTTACAGTAATGTCGCTTTTGAAACAGGTTTGTAGGGACAATGATCATCCTTTCTTATTCCCCAAATGTATATCATTGTCCACTGTAATTATTAGTTCCACCATATAAGGCTCGTCTCGTCACTAGTCATTACAAATAATTAAAAATTAATCATGCATGCAGCTTATGTCGGGCTTCTTCCTATCTTATTCATGTGATCATGTTGTCCTCCACTTAATAATTTATAAGTTAGTTTTCAAGCACTGGACTAAGGGTGGGTTATTTGGCACATGTGCCACATGTACATTAAAATTTTAGCACATGTGACATTTGAAAATATACATGGCATATGTAGTACTACAAGGGTACTTGAAAATGTACAATGGTTCATGTAGCACATATGCAACAGTTGACAATATATGGTGACATTTGGGACAAGTGGGCCATGTGAGGGAATAAGAAGGTTGATTGTGATGTACTAACCATGCTTGAAAATGGACGACTGAGTAGTCTATATCATAGAAAAATAGTCTAGCATATGAGATAATAAGAATAAGTCTAAAGTGTCTTTGGAACAATAAAAGCTTACAATAATAAGGAAACTTAAGGATTATAAATATTTTTAATTAATTAAATATTTATTTTTAATTTAAAAAAGTATAAGACAAATCATGAATAAAAGACCAAAGGTGGTATGAAGAAGCTGAGATGATGCACCCATTTCCTAGAAGTGGGTGGATGCAGTTTGGCTAGCGACATTGTGGTTTTCAGATCATTTTAGGGCTGGATCCCAAAAATTTAGGCAGATATAAATCTCAGGTGGACCACACCACAGGAAAACAGTAGTGACTGAATGTCCATGGTTAAAACCCTCGTAGGGCCCACTGTGATGTTTATTTGACATCCAACCTGTTGAATACATAATTCAGACTTACATGAAGGGAAAAACAAATATTAGCTAAATCCAAAACTTTTGTGGCCCCCAAGAAAATTTTAATGGCGGGCGTTCAATCAACACTGTTTTTAGCGATGTTGTCCACTTGAGATTTGGATTTATTTTACTCTTGGACTCATACCCTAAAATGATTTGAAAAAAAATGAACAGAAAACATGGATAAACACATATATCATGGTGGGGGGCCACAGCACATCAACCACTAGACATTGGCTAGTGGCCAGGTCCCTAGCCAATCCGCGTCCGAAGTGGGCTGCATAGGTTGATGAGATGCACCTATGATATTATGATACCTATTCAAACTGACAATGATGAGGTGAGATGGACCTATGATCTTATGATACCTATTCAAATTGATAATGATGAGGAACAAGATTATAGGCATCCTATCTTTGTTTTATTTATTTATATTATTTTTTAAATACCATTGCTCTATTTATTTATTCTTAACCGTCTGTTTAAAAGGCCACTGGATACTCTGGCAGACAGTGATGGATGATATGCAGCCATTTGGATATTACTTAAAAATTAAACTGTCCAAATCACGGCTCTCAATTTAGATGTATCATGAGTGAAAACTTACACTTATTTCCTTATTAACTATTGTATTAGACAGTTGAAAATGAAAATTATCCAATGATCCTGTTTGGACAAACAAGTTTCACGAATGAAAGGTTAGGATTGTTCAACCAATCTTATTTTGGGACCCCAACTTAGTGACAGTAGATGTCACAATTTAGTTTAATTTGATTAAATGCACACCACATGTACATTTTTGTGTGCCTGTGTATCAAGCATCATACTCTGCCAGTGTATCAAATAACTCCCTTAATAAGTACAATTGGGAGTAACAAGTGCTCCTAGAGCACTTTAGGTTATAGTACTTCTGAACACTTAGTCATTTTGATTGATTGATCTAGACCGTCTATTAGGATCACCACGTATTCATGGTCTACCATGTTAGATACTGTACCAATTTGTCAATCTTAACCATCTTATCATTAGTCTTTAGTATGGAAGGTCAAGATCATTTACACAAAATGGGTCCTGTCAAAAATTAGATTTATCTATTTTTTGGAGTCCATAACCGATTGTTTATGATTCCAAAGGCCATCATAACTTATAAAATGGCCGGTCATGATTGTTTATATATAAAAAATAATAATAAGACTATTCGATAATTTGAACCTTATGTTAAAGCTTATCAAGAATCATTTATTGTTCCAAATAATCAATTCTACCAGACCATTCTAAACATCCCCACCATTGCTCGGAAAATGAATGGTCATAGAAGATTAAGGCCAAGTTGCAGATGGATTGAATGGTCAGATCAGTGTGAATTTTTCTTGAAAACACATAAATGATGTGCTGCAACTTATGGACAGTCTGGATTTTCCATGTGTCCAAGGCAACTAGGAGAAATATTCCTTGTATTTTTGGCCAGGAAGTCACTAGTCCAACCGGTTGGACCATGAGTTACCGTCCACCTATTAGACAACTTCCAAGGTTTCATATGAGTGCGAAATCCAACCTGTCCAACAGTTATCTGCATCATGAGAATCATCTTAAGTAAAAATTTCAGCAACATCCACTCATCGAGTGGGCCATACTTGTATTTTCTTGTTTATCAATAGCTAGAAATAATTTTCTATGGTGTGGCCCATTTGATGAGTAGATAGGGCTGATTTTTACACACTGTAATCTTTATGGTGGGGCAAAACCTATTGGAAGGGTTAGATTTCGCAAAGAAATGATAGGTTGGATGTCATTCAATGGATGGACCATAAATTATACGGTACAACTAGTTGAACTCGAGAGTATCAAATAACTCTCCATAGACCATAGCTCAAAAATCTCTGGAAGTCGAAGAGCCAAGCCATCCCATCTTTGGCCCTTTTCAGTTGAGCATGGAGCATTGCGGTATTTTCTTTCTTACCGTCGATTTGCTGGCCAATGTTCCATCGAGGAGATTTTTAAGTATGGCCTATTCACTTCGCCCATTAGATAAATGACTGGATACTGAACCATAGGCACGGCTGGTTCAAACCAAGGACCCAAAGATACAGTGTATATCAGTTGAACTCGAGACTTCTCATTTTTATTTTTATTTTTATTTTTATTTGTTAGTTCAATGTAGTATTAGATATTCGAATGTACTTTTATACGTGTAAATGAATAAATGTACCTTCTAAAAGTTTGAGGGTACGAAAGTCTTTAATGAAGTAGGTCTTTCGTCACTTGTTTCAATGGTAGGTTTTAGACTCGTGTGCTCGTTTTGTATTATTTAAAAAATGGTGGAGATTTTTAAATTATACACAATGTATAGTTGCATGGAAATCTCCACCGTCTAAGTTGCCGGCCTAGCCATTGATGGGGCATGGCCTAAAAGTTTTACTAAGACGATGATACTAATTACCTGATTTTTCCATTTGAATCTTAATCACTCCATTCATCTGATGGCTATTGATAAGATAGCTAACATTTTTACTACATAAGAGATATGCTTCATCCACTATGTGGCTTATAATTTGGATTGTCTAGATAGCTGTAGGCGGGCAATTTAGGGGGTGGAATAGGTGTTACCCAATAACACCTTAATGGGCGTTAGCCTTATTATGAGGGCCACTTTGATGATGTATTGTATATCCATGCTATTCATTCATTTTTTTCAGTCCATTTTAGTTTGCGGTCTCAAAACTAAATCAAATCCAAATCTCATGGACCATACCATAGGAAACAATGGCAATTGCATGCCCACTATTAAAAACTTCCCAAGTCCAGCTATGAGAAAAATCATAATGTTTATTAGCCATCCAATTGGTAGATAAGGTCAACCAGGCCTCCATGAAGGGAAAATACAAATATCAGCTTAATCCAAAACTTGTGTGACCTATAAAAAAGAGTTTTTATAGTTATTCACCATTGATTTACTTAATTTTTAAGATAAATCCTAAAATGAACCGAAAGAGTGAATGCTTTGTATTTGAGATAGTCTTAAAATGAGCTGAAACAATGGAGGTACAGCATGGATATATAACAAATTCACAAAGGTGGGCCCCACACCATAAGGATAACATCCACCTAACCATCATTTTAAAGGTGGTGGTAAACTAACATAGGAGACTACTCTATAAGGCAGAAGTAGCACATCCACCAAGGCATTATCTTTTGTCAGGGCAGGTGCTCTCACTTTTGTGTAGAAATTGGCCTTTTATGGATTGTTTTTTTTGTTTGACCCTTACATCTCTATCTAACGAGACCACCATCCTACATCCTTGGCTTTTCTCTTCACCACCTTGGGCTTGTAATTCAAAAGCATGGGCTCTTGTAAAAGTAATAATCTATCTTTCCTTCTCTCTCTCTCTCTCTAGTCTACGACCCCTGGTTTTGTTTTTCCCCACCTTGGGTTTGTAGCTTTGGAAAGCACAGGACCTGTAAAGGCAAATGCCAGTTGCTCATTTGCTTCCCCAACTGTAGAAATTCCTCTGATTATGAGAAGGCATTGGTCCCTTTTCTCTCACACTACTCTCCTTACAAAAATCTGACTCTGACTCTGGCACGCATACCCACACATGTGATACCTTGTCCTGTAAAAAAAGCAATGGCCCATCATGCGCATGCATGCTGCCTGTCGTGGCATACAGATAACTCCATCTGATCCGTCAAGTACAAGGCACTAACAGGACCATCCTAGCCATTTGTTTGGTGGCCATGGAATGGATGGTTAAAAGGAATTGCAGTTCGATGGCTCAAATTCAGCAAGAATCTCCACTGATTAGGATTGTCCAATCAATGTGACATTTGGGTTGTGCTCAATTCATTGTGGGCCCCATTACTTGACGGTTCGAAATATGATTTCTCATGCTTTGGCAAAAAAGAAAAAAAAATGATGCGTTGCCTGTGTGAAAAGGTGTACTAAGAACGCATGCTTTGGTAGCTCTAATAATAGAGAGAGAAGAAAAAAAAATTAATTTCAGACATAGATAATTAATAAAATAGAAATAAAGCAAGGAAAGTTGAGCCATTTTAGTAAGGTTGTCTTAAAGATAGATTTATCCCTTTCAATTTTTTAATAGTTTGCTTCTATTTCCCCGGGATACAATAGCTCTCCTCACTAAATCACTAGAAGCTCAAATTAATTCTTTGACTTACTCACATTGAGTACTAGAGAATAATAAAAGAGTAGAAAGAGAAGAAAAGTTTTCTATTAATTGCTACATTTTTTGAAATGGTAAAACTCTATTTATGGGTGTACATGAACCGAGCTACCTTGGTTAGTTTGCTTGACTCGAAAAAGCTCGATTCGACTCGGTTAGAAGCTAAGTTTGAGTCGAGTCGAGCTAATTTTTTGAGCTCGAAAATGAGTTTGAGCCGAGTTTGAGCAGGCCCCAGCTCAACTCAATTTGGATCGAATCCAGCTCAAATCCACCTCAAATCGAACTCAGATCAAACCAATTTGGTGACTTGGTTACTTCGCCATTGATGTTGCTCACTAACTATTTGACAAAATGACTCAACGAGATGTGACTGGTGGCAAGGAAGGTTTGGCCGGTAGCAAGCAAGTTATGTACATTAAACAAATACCTTCTCTCTCTCTCTCTCTTTATTTATTTATTTATTATGTTACTTAGAAGGTATTTGATAAAACACTTGTAAAACTATTGCCTCTGTTTGTAAAATAGTAGGTTTTTAAAGTTGCAGTTTAGGTGTTTGTTGAAATGCCTCAATGGCAAATTCGGCTTGATCTTGGCTCGAACTCGGCCTGAGCTGACCCGAGCTCTTGATCGAACCGAGCCAAGTTGGCTACTCAGGCTCGAGGACTGAGCTGAGCTGAGCCGAGTTTGAGCTGAGGTCAGCCAGTGTTCGAGCCAAGTCGAGCTGAGGCTAGCTCGACTCGGTTTGACTCGATGTACTCCCCTAACTGTAATCCTTTTAAAGTGGGTATCAAGAGGCAACCTTGAACATGTGGTACATGTATGGCATATATTGACATGTTAATACATGTGTAGTGATGCAAACACACTGATGAATGTGTGACAGTTCACAACAACTTTTGACGCACGTGTGACAACTTTATACATGCACGTGATGTCATCCAAATAAAAAGGAATGCTCTAAACAAAGGCGCTACATCATACTAGCTAGCATTGCATTGCACTAGGACTCTGGCGCAGGGATGAACGTGATGAGGTCAAGCACCATCTTACTCAAGGGTAACTACTCCGAATCCATGGATCTTCTCTGGACTCCTTACATAGACTTCTCGAATCCACGAAGAAAAAGCAAGAAAAATAGATAATTAATTCTCTAAATTTTGTAATTTGATTGATGATTGAAATAAACAAGTTCACAACCCTTTAAATAAGGATATTAAGTAATGAGAGTTGTTTTAAAATCAAACAACAACTAAAACTCATAGAATTCTCAACTTACCATAAATAGTAAACTTACCATTTATAGATGGTTGTGATATTTACTAGTGCGCAAGGTTTTTGGCCAAAAATAGTAAGTGTCCTATTTGGCTTCACCACGATGTTCTCCTAATTATTCCAAGCACTTTTCGCGTTGGGCACAATTCCTAAAGCCCAACGGATGATGAGTTGTAATTAAACTAAAACTTACTATTTATAGTAAAAATGGAATTAAAATAAGGAAATGACCGTCGATCTGGTGGTACTTCGTAAATTCGGCTTGCGCAGTCCGACATAGTGGGGTTGGACGGCTAAAGTAGCTCGTCCTACCTTGACATCATATATTTTACATCCAATAACTCATTTCGGATTATGAGATACTTGATTTAAGGTTTGACGGTCCAAATCACTTATGTTGTCAATTGGGCCATTTTTGATCCGTCTTAGCCATGAAATTGTCTGCGACCCACTCTACATCAAACTCTGACCTAGCTAGCACATTCACACACGTGTGCACATGTGATAGTTTTATGCATGTACGGGACATCATCCAAAATAAAAGGATGCTCCATACAAAGTCACCGCACCATAATACAATATTGCAATGCACTGTGCCTTAGCTTGGTGTGCACATGAGAAGATCGATGCTCTAAGGCATTCGCCTAGTTTCTCAATTAAACTACTAGAAAATGAAGTTAGGACTTGTTTGGATGTCACCAAATAAGTTACTTTTTAACTTAAGTCATTTACTTTTCTACTTAAGTTAGTTTAGTAAACATTATTGTAAAAATAACTTTAAATTAGTTTAGTAAACATTACTGTAAAAATAACTTATATACTAAAAGCTACGCATCGGTAACATTTTTCTTTTAGCTTTTTGACTTAAGTATTTTTTGAATATTAAGAGAGAATTGCTTGTGATGTTGGAAACACAGCATGCTACCAAATAAACTTATCCGTTGATTAAGCAGAAACTAAGATAAGTTACCCCCTTAATGCAAAGGCTTTTTCATCACTATTCCTATTGATGCGGGACAAAATTAACCACTACAAAAGAAAATCAAATAAATTTTATTTATTTATTTCTTTAAGTCACTTTTTATTTCAACATGCTAAGGAAGGAACCAGTGCCACTAATGTTATTTAAGTTGGCCTTCAAAGGAAAAAAATAAAATCAAAGTTTGTTATCAGGTGTTTAATGCATGAGGGACACATATGAGATCACGACCTTTCATCTATGGTCCCAACGCATGACCAGAAGATAGTCACACCTCTCTGGTCATCCTAGCCCACCAGTTGGATGAGTGTAGATTAATGGATGGTCAAGAAAGGTCCAACTAACAATAGATGTTCAATGAGATTAAAAAAGTCTCTAGCCAATGGCTAGGATCATTTTATTGGCATGTGGCCGATCCAGCATGTGATATCATAGATGAACAGTCTGGATCTCATGAATGATAACTAACTCATATATTATCATTTAAAATGGAATAACGTCCACACGTTAGACTATTTCATCTTTGAATACAAGTGGTACAGATCAAGGTTGTGAACCATCTAAGATTCTAAATAGCCAATGCATTAAATGTGCGCCATGATATGGTGTGTACTAGTTTATACTGGTTCATTTCCTCAACGAAATCTTCCAGAGTGAGCTGTGTGGGGCCTACCAATGATTTTTATAGAATTCACACCGTTGATCCTTCTCATGTTCACCGTACATTCCGAGAATCAAACCTATCTACAATTCAGATGCGACAAACCAATGAGGGTAATTAACAATTACTCAATACGTATGTGTGTGGTGTGGCCAATCTGAGTATTGGAATGGCTTGAGTAATGGTGTGTGCCCTTCATCCTGGTGGGCCACACCTGATGAATGGTTTGGATTGCATATAAACAACACAGTTGATTCCTCATTCCAAAATTTCTAAGGTGGGCACTCCCTTCCTCGATGTCCCTCATTGTTCCCTTTGATGTGGCCCACCCAAATGATCAAGCTGAATTTTAGGATGTAGGCTCCATGGAGCTCAAAACGCATATTGATAATTTCCCTATTGAATATTTCTCATCATGCACGAATGTTGGGCCCTGGCCCATTCGATTTTTTGGATTTGAAGCAGTGGGATTTGTGTGGCCCATTTCCGTCACCGACCATTTTAATTAAAACCTTGAAACTGACGTGGATTTCCTGCCAAAGCCTTTGGCAGGAAGTTCCTGCGCTAGAAACCTAGGTGGGGCCCACGTAATGTTTGTGAGAAATCCACTCCGTTCATCCGTTTTTTGAGATCATTTGAGGACATGGGAAGAAAAATGAGCCGGATCAGGTGGATGGAAAACGTAGGATTTAATGTCCACAGTTGGAAAATTCGTGGGGCCTGAGAAGTTTTGAATCAGGCTAATATTTATGTTTTCAGTTCATCTCAGCAGGAACGGTATAGATGGCATTTAAACATCACTGTGGGAGTTTTCAACGGTAGAAATTTTCATACGACCTTTTCCTTTAGTGCGGCACACTTGAGTCTTGGATCATTCTCATGTTTTTGCCACAAGTATTAAAATGATCTGACAAAACGGATGAACAGAGTAGATTTCTCAAAAACATCACAGTAGGCCCCACCTTGGTTTCCAGCGCAGGTACTTCCTGCAAAAGGCTATCGCAGGAAATCCGTACACTACACGAGTAGCGCGTAATCACCATACACGTGCATCTTCTCCACCTATTTGATTGACTCTGTAGTGGTGTTGGTGGGGTCCACGCTCCATGTCTATCCCATCATGATCAGAAACTGATCAAAATCACCAGAAGAGAATCTTTGCTATGGCCGTTTACGGACCAGATCATCATCACCTTATATGAGGAAAGATAAAAACAACCAATAGATAGAAAACACGTGGCAAGTACGGTACCTTTGGTCATCTTCCCTAAAAAAAAAAGCGTAATATCATTTTACCCGAACATTCTCTTTTGTCCCCATATCCGCTGGGAGTTTCAATGGGCGGGGCCCACTTCAACGAAACTTGTGTCTTTCTCTTTCGTTACTCGATACTAACCATTTTTCAACAGTAATAGTTTACCACCAGTGTTATAACGGCGGTGATCCATCCATCATACACCTGGCATATGTAAAGGAATCAGGACCGTCCTAATCTCAGGCCCGTTTCGGTTGTAGCCATAGCTCATAAAATCACATTGATCAGACAATCTAAGCTACCTGGTTTTAACTTAACCGGCCATTTGATATCCACTAATTGGATGGTTAAGATTACTTGATGGGAGCGATTTGTAGCTTATATCCCATAAAAAAATGAATGCAAAAACCGTATGGTCAGGATCAATATAGATCCCACCGTGAGCATAATAGATGATTTACCACCATTTAAGAAATGGAAATTGACTGATACGAAGCATGTTCTTTTACCTCTTCCACACTAAAATGGTACAATGCACCGCTCCAACACACAAAATGAAAAATGGGTGCGTGCAAATCAACCATGTTGGGTGTATATATCAACTTTTTTTTTTGAATATTTTATTAAGGTGGTTGTCATGATAGTCGGGACACGTGGGAAAACTCACGTGCTCTTTTCATGTCTTGTGAAGGAAGCAAAGGTCCACTTTTATCTTTTCTTTTCTCTCTCTTAAAAAAAAAAAAATTTTTTTGTTTAGTTTTTTAATTTTTTAATTTTTAATTTCCATTTTCTCATTTTTCTTAAACTGTGGTACCTTCTTTTTATTATTGTTGGAGAGAAAGCCCAATAGCTTTTGATTACAAAATGCCTTGTGGCTTTTTATTTTTACGTGGGTTAAATAATCAATGTACAATTACCCCCAAGTCCTCCATGAATTACTAATTTGCCACTAAAATAAATGATGGGCACTCATATTTGGCAGTGATGTACAATTATTCATACCGTCCGAATTGTAGGGTCCACCTGTGGATGGAGCACACTCTAAAATCCTTGATAGGAGGAAACGTATCCTATCAAATCCGACATTAACTTTGAAGGAGAGAAATTAAGGAGACGAATTTTGCAAAGCACGCGGCTTGTTGCAACGTGATTGATACATATCATTATTGACGTTTTTAGCATTGCTGCATTAAATGCAGTTAACGATAATGGGGCCCAATCACATTACAATAATTAATAAATTTCTGTTAATCCTCACTCAAATCACACATGCGGTTACAATTCAACTAATGAACATGTAACGACGTTTCCCAGTGTCCTATATAGTTGTAGCATCCAAGCCATCCATCAACTTAGATGCTCTTGCATCCATATGGCAATGAACAAGCAACAACGGTTTAAACATCCGCGGGGCCTCAAAAGTTTTGGATCGGACTAATATTTTGTGATTTCGGTTCAGCCCAAGAGTAACCTTGTGAACGGCTTGGATGGCATATAAACATCGTGTTAGACCTCAAGGAGGTTTCAATGGTAGGCATGTCCTTACCCACTTTTTCATGTCATGCAGCCTACTTTATTTTTTGATTTGCCTCATTTTTTAGCTCATACCTTAGGCTGATATAGAAAAATAAATGGGCAGAGTGGATTTCTCACAAACACCATGAGGCCACTTGAGTCCAAGCATATGAACTTCCTAAAATAGGGTATGGTTAAAATTTACCACTGCCGAGATTTTATAAATTCTAGCCCATCAGATGAGAAGAGCAGCATGAGCCTTGGGTAGTATCTACAAATGTGTGTGGCACATGCATGTTATGTAAAAACATGAGAACACCCTGCTCCATAGCTCAAGTGGTAGACTGAGTGAAAGATACCTTGTTTCAACATTGAGGTCTTGGTATCAATCTTTAGTGAGGGTGGCTAACATTGAAGTGTCAACTGACAGCCGGGTATACTAACAAGCTAACAAAAAAAAAAAAAAAAAAAGCCTTTGACACTAATAAAGCTTATAATAATTGAAAACTCACTTTTCTCTCCATTAATGGTCCTAACATTTGCTACCATTTTCTTATAACAATGTATTCTTTTGAAACTCTTTTCCTTTCCCAACGTCTATCAGATTAACTTTACATAAGTTGTATCATAAGTTTTCTCAAAGTAAATAAAGATTATATGAATCTTTTCTCCTTTTAATTTTTTTTTTTTTTTATATTTTATTTATCAACTCTCTAAGTAAGAAAATAGTTTCAGTAATATATCTCCTTGATATAAATCAAATTAAATTTCTAATAGATTCATCTCGTGCCTTAGTATTTGTTGAATTATCTTTTCAAAATTTTATAGTATGTCTTATAAATTTAATCCTACAATAGTAATTACCGCAAATATATATGTCCCATTCATTCTTATAAATCAATATTATGGTACTTTTCTTCTATTTATTCGATATTTCTTCAATCTTATAATCTTGTTAAACAACTTTGTCAATTAAAATAACTTAGTGTATCAGATACATTTTCAAACATCTGTTGATATCCCGTTTAGTCCAAGGGTCTTTACTAGTTTCATCTTTCTCAAAGCTTCTTTCACTTCAGATATTCTAATCCTATGGAAGTATTCATTGACTCTAATGCTATGTGAGTTTATGGTTCCACCTATCCTTCTGTTCTTAGACTAATTAATATTTAACAAGTTTAAAAAATAGCTTCTCGACACTTCACTCAACTCATTATCATTGACGAGTTTCCTTTGGTCATCACTATTTATTTATTGAACAAGGTTTAAGTCCCTACTCTTCTTGTCTCTCATTTTTGCAAAGTTTGCAGACGTTTTTTTTCACCTTTTCTTGTTTTCAATTTATTATAAATTTTAAGTTTAGCCTCTCTACTTTCTTAGTAATAAATATATTTTTGTTAGCAATCTTATCGTATTGGAATATTGCAACCCTTTAATCCCTACTTTGTGATGGGTTTTTTTGACCCGTCGTCGACTGGTCGTGAGCCCTGCTCGACCGGTATGGCTGTGTACAACCAGTCGCGGAAGAGGAACCCTGACACGACTCGAACTCCAGCGATTTTGAGTTATTTATTTTCGGGGTGCTCAACCGGTCGAAGGATGTACTTGACCGGTCGTGGGTGACGCTTGACTGGTTGTAGGTTCGTCACGACCAGTCGTGGTTACACAGATTCGTTCCGCGATTTTGCGCGGATTTCGTGTCGCAAGTCCTTTCGCAACTGGGATGTGGAAAGGAGTTTCCTAAAACTATAAATAGGAGGTACCTAGAGCTTTCTAGGCATGACAAGAGGGTTGTCTAAAGCTTTGCAAGGGATTTGCTAAAGAGTTTAGGGCTATTAAAGGTGAGAGAGAGGAAGCTTATAGAAGGGAGATTATGCTCGTGGAGGTTATCTACTGTGCAATTTATATCTCAGCGCTTCTATATTCTCGTAATCGGTGAGATCTCTCCGTTTTCTTTGTTTCTTTCATTGTTTATCCACTCCTGCGTAAGTGAAGAAGGTTGTAACGTTCTACTTCATAGTGAATTGTTGATCTGGACGAGGTCCCGTGGTTTTTACCTCTTTGAGGGTTTTCCACGTAAAAATTTCTTGTGTTGTGTGTGATTGATGCATTGATTATTTTCATTGCTTTATTATCCATAATTCTGGTTTGTTCTGGAGGGCTAGATCCTAAGGCTTTGTGCAAGGCCCCCAACACTTTGAATATTGACTGGTAACCCGCACCAACTAGCTAGCTGGCATCAAAGCTCTATAGACCCCACCCTGATGTATCCTAAAAATGAGGCTAATCCAAAGCTCAAGTGGGCCACACCACAAGAAACAGTAGGGATTGAATGCTTACCAATGAATACTTCTTGTGGGTCACAAGTTTTGGATCAGGCTGATATTTGTATTAGGACTGCCAGCTTCATAATGACTATGCGCGCTAGCGTGTTTTACTATTTACTCCCCAAGTATAGGATTGTGATGTAGTAATAAACTCGGTGAGACCGAGGTCGAATCCCAAGGGATTGATACCTGTACGTTCTCTGAAACTAAGTAGAATTAGAATCAGACTAAGATGAAAACTAAATTGATTGTAATTTGAGAAATAATGGTGAAGTAGAAAACTAAAATTGGTGAAATTAAAGGTAGGAAACTAGGGTGCCAAGGATCCACTTGTAGAGATCAGGGAGATCTACGCCTGTTTCAAGAATTCAACCGGACTTAGAGTCCTATCTTCATCCAGTTGAAGGGTGTAACAATGAAAATCGAACTGAACTTACTTTGATATAATTTCCAAGGGATAAAAGGTGTATGAATTAGAATGAATTCCATCACCAAACCATGCCCAAGAGACAAAGCAAACAACAGAATTAAACTAATTACCAACCAATCACATGTATGAAGTTTAGGAAGGGTACTGGCATCCGACCATGCCCAGGAGACGATGGTGAACAAAAGGGCATCCTGGCTTCATAACACAAGAAAAGAAAAGGAAATACTCAAGCCATCGCAGATCTACTGTAATGTAAGTCACAATAAACCATTAAAAACTAAAATATTCTTTAATTATCAACTAAAATCAAAGTCATTCAATATAAATCAAACCGTAGAATTACTTCCATCACGCTACAAGCTTCACCTCTTAGCCCTAGCTAAGAGGTTTAGCCCGACATGGACGAACTAGATCTCTCCATAATCAGGAAAAATAAATAAACAATAAAAGAAAAACTTTTCTAATCTCTCTCTCCCTTTGTCTGCTCCACGACTCCTCCTCTTATAGACTTCTACTGAAGGAGGCTGGGTCGGTGGAGTGCATAGCAAGCAAGTTGGTTTCCAAAACCGACTCTGTTTCCCGTTGGAGATGTTTATGCACTCCTCAAAACGGAAACCGGACGTGCGTAGGGAATTCGCACCGACACGTCAGGCCTGCACTCCATTCTTCTCTCACTTTCTGTCAAAAGGGAAAACGTCCCGTGGAACGTTTTTGAAAGACCTTCATGGTGGACGGTTCAGATCTTTGGTCTGATCAACGGTGGTGGCCCCCTGGATCGCCCCGCAGTCACACGCAAACGGGGCACTGCGGGCCGTGTCTTTGGGATGTTGGTGGGGCCCATGATCATTGGTGGTTGGAAAATCCACACCGTCCATCAGTTTTGTCGTGAAATTTGAGTCAGACATGGCCTGTTTTGGAATTCCGTTGATGTGGCCCATTTGATCAATCGTGCGGTGAAGACTCCATCGTTCAACAAGCTGGTGCCCACTATCCAACATATTCCAGATCAAAATCACCTAGATCATGGTCGAATCCTCCATTTGGTTTAAATGAACGGCTCGAATTGAGCCGATGGGTCCGTATGGTGGCCCACAGGGATCACAGCCATCCCCTGTTTGCACAAGCAAAACACGGCAGTTGCCGTGTTTGAATGGGATCCGGCATTCGTCGGTCAAACGCAGTTTGATTGCGTATTTGATTCGGTGCACTGCGAGTGGGCGTGCACTTTATGCACGCCAATCACATCAGGTGGGTCCTGTCTTGATATTTTAAGAAATCTAATCCATCCATTCGTTCTTCTAGCTAATTTCAGGGGTCGATCCCAATTTTGAATCATATCCAGAGATCAAGTGGGCCATAAATCGACGATTTGTGAGCTGATCTGACCGTTAGCCCACTTTCATAGTGATCCAATGGCTGAAATTTAATATGTACAGTTAATATATGACTTCTATCTCATGTATGAAGTTTCGGGCCGAATGGATGGTGGGAACCCTGTGATCTTGCATTCTGCACCATTTTTGGGCCTCTTCATCGTGAGTGGCTGGAATTTCCCTGATCTCCGGCGTGTAAATCCTTGATCTTGGTCCCATGGAGTCCCATCTAATGCCTTGGTGATGCCCAAGCCTTAAATCTACGCTTTTAACACCATATTTCCATCCAAGCTCGTAAATACACCCTGCATCACAATTACGATTAAACAGGCCATTAAACAGTGTCATGCTCATAAATCCAGGTAATAACTGGAGTCTGATATGCACTATTTGACCCTCAACACAACCCCCAACCAGCATTTTGCTAGTCCCGAGCAAAACATGCGAAAAATAATTTCAGAAATAAAGGATAATTCTTGTAAACTTGAGTAACTTGTGAAAAGATGGTTGAGATGTGAGAATTCTAAAATTCATGAATGGTGAGAAGAATTTTCTCCTGAAATCAAGCTCACAGTAAACTTCATAATCAAGTTCAAAATATTAATCCCTTGATTAGAAAAATTTTAAACATTAGGACCCATAAGTGTAAAGTGTAACTCGGCTTAGCAACATTAAGATTCACTTCTTTATTTTATGATATCATTGGTAACGAATAAGAGAATTCATGATAACCAAGACTTAAACCCAACTTGCCTCACAAATCATTTTTTTTTTCATTCTTCCATTTGATTTTTCTATTAAAGGTACGCCAAGAAGGGGAATCAAATCCTTACCTATAGGGAGCAAACCTATGGTGAAGACCGTATACCCAAACCTTTTTCACATATTATCCATGGAGAATTAAATCTACACCTATAGGGAGCAAACCTTTGGTGAAGATTATTCGCCCAACCCTTTTCAAAGATATCTTTTTTTTTTTTTTTTTTCAATTGATCATGATAGACAATTTTTCAAGTTGGTTCCTTCCATGCTTACTGATCACCAAATTAACCCTTTAGTATTAAACTAAAATCTTAATGTGTACGCGAGGTGTGACATGTGAAATCATGACTCAATCAATGTTTAAAACCTCTAACTATGGACTAACAATTTAAATTTAACTGTGAAATCTAACCGAGAAACCGAGAACTAAATCCAAGAGTCATACATCACCAACATGGCCATCAAAAATCACTTCGAATTCACAAGAGATTCCCAGAAAATTTAAAATTTTTTTACAAATTTTCACAATTTTTGCTCAAGAAAAAGAAAATACTGATTAGGAAACCTAATCTCCCCAACCCCCAACCAACATTTTGCTAGTCCCGAGCAAAACATGCGAAAAATAATTTCAGAAATAAAGGACAATTCCTGTAAACTTGAGTAACTTATGAAAAGATGGTTGAGATGTGAGAATTCTAAAATTCATGAATGGTGAGAAGAATTTTCTCTTGAAATCAAGCTCACAGTAAACTTCATAATCAAGTTCAAAATATTAATCCCTTGATTAGAAAAATTTTAAACATTAGGACCCATGAGTGTAAAGTGTAACTCGGCTTAGCAACATTAAGATTCACTTCTTTATTTTATGATATCATTGGTAACGAATAAGAGAATTCATGATAACCAAGACTTAAACCCAACTTGCCTCACAGATCATTTTTTTTTTTTTTTTTCATTCTTCCATTTGATTTTTCTATTAAAGGTACGCCAAAAAGGGGAATCAAATCCTTACCTATAGGGAGCAAACCTATGGTTAAGACCGTATACCCAAACCTTTTTCATATATTATCCATGGAGAATTAAATCTACACCTATATGGAGCAAACCTTTGGTGAAGATTATTCGCCCAACCCTTTTCAAAGGTATCTCTCTCTCTCTTTTTTTTTTTTTTTTTTTTTTTTTTTAAATTGATCATGATAGACAATTTTTAAGTTGGTTCCTTCCATGCTTACTGATCACCAAATTAACCCTTCAGTATTAAACTGAAATCTTAATGTGTACGCGAGGTGTGACATGTGAAATCATGACTCAATCAATGTTTAAAACCTCTAACCATGGACTAACAATTTAAATTTAATTGTGAAATCTAACCAAGAACTAAATCCAAGAGTCATACATCACCAACATGGCCATCAAAAATCACTTCGAATTCACAAGAGATTCCCAGAAAAATTTAAAAATTTTTTAAAAATTTTCACAATTTTTGCTCAAGAAAAAGAAAATACTGATTAGGAAACCTAATCTCCCACCCCCAACCTAAAATCTACATTGTCCTCAATGTAAAATGTATAAGCATGCAATGCACATGGGACAACGAAAGTAAATGAGAAGTGATGGGGAGATAGTACCTGGACGAAAGAATCAAGGGGCTTTTCCATAAAGATATCAACATGAAAGCAAGTCATCACAAGAGAGAAAGCAAAAAAAAAATAATAAAAATAAAATCTTACCTATACCACTTTCGCAGGTGCTCTCGATTGCATTTAGCGTATGCAACAAGCCTTTAAACCCCTAGGTTGCCCCTAGAGGACGAGTTGTAGTCTCATGAGGGTTTGCAGCAATGTTACCCACAAACATTGAACTAACTAACTAGGAAAATGAAATGGAATGAAAAGCTGGATTGCCTCCAAGGATCATAAAAAAAAAACTACCCTAGTCCTAAGAAAACAGGGAAAAAACTACTCAGTTATGCCACACAGTTCCTCTTCCGGCCAATATCTGGATAAATTTCTCAGTAGATTTCTCAACAGGATCATTCAAAAGCCATTTTTGCAATAGGCTTGGATGCCCTGGAGCATGACTTTCCAGAGAAATTTATGTACCTCATAAGAAATTTTTCGTTGAAGTGCTTGAGGTATTCATAGTATATACGATTCACCTGTAACAGTAGAAGTTTCAACGTTAGTATCCCATGGTGAATCAGAGACTACACATAGATGAAATTCAGAAAAATTTTCAGGAAGTAATGTAGTCTCAATGCATTCCGAAGTTCCAAGCTTCGGTTCAATTTTTAGCTCCCTCTCC
The DNA here is from genome assembly GCA_030180095.1 of Magnolia changhungtana. Lineage (NCBI taxonomy): Eukaryota > Viridiplantae > Streptophyta > Magnoliopsida > Magnoliales > Magnoliaceae > Magnolia > Magnolia changhungtana. The sequence goes on from JASAUF010000382.1 coordinate 2,206,186, forward strand.
TTTAATGGTAAATAATGAGGATCTGGGGAGGGAGGGGCTTCAGAGTAAGGGTTCTCTCAGTCAATGATGACTACCGAGACATCGTCTTGCAAGACATCCATTTTATCTTTTAACATGGGATCGTTTGAATCTGCAGAGTGTGCCAAGTAATCATCCAAAGAGTCGAAACATTCAATTGAAAGGAGTTCATTCATTCTATCGAGATCTGTGATGATATGTCCAGTAACTCCTTTATCTTCTTCGAGAGTAGAAATGAGCATACTCTCTTGTTTGTTCTCAAGGTGGGATGAAATCACCATTGGGTATGTTTCTTCTTGACCTAAATAGGCGTATTCCAAATCAGAGGGTAAAGGTTTTAAGTCAAGCTTCGGTGCTTTGAGGTTAGATGGTAGAGGCACTGCATCGGTTTTGGGCAACTCTTCAAATTGTGGCCTCCACCGGTTAACTTCAAGTGTCGGCGCTGTATCAAGCACGACACACGTCTCCCTAATCATGTCATCATCCAAATCATGAGAGTGTGTCAGGTACGTCTCTAGAGGGTCAGAGGATAAGGTCAGAGGCGTTTTATTTTCTACGAAAGAATCAATCATGTTAATGTTATGAAAATCGTCATCATCCTCTGAGTTTCTACCGTTATTGAAAAAGATGTTTGACTCCAACGTCATATTCTTGAAAGACATAGCCATGACACCATTCCTACAATTGATAATTGCGTTTGAAGTGGCAAGGAATGGGCGACCAAGAATGACGGGAATCTGAGTGCTCATATTATTGATGGGTTCGGTGTCAAGGATGATAAAGTCTACAGGATAGTAAAATCTATCGACCTGTACCAACACATCTTCAATTATCCCTTTTGATACATGAACAGAGCGATCAACAAGCTGTAGTGTAGTTAGGGTGGGTTTTAATTCACTCAAACCTAACTGTTTGTATACCGAGTAAGGAATCAGATTGACGCTCGCTCCTAAGTTAAGAAGTACGTGATCAATTCGATAATTCCCGATTACACATGATAGGGTTGGGCTACCGGGATCTTTGAATTTCTGCGGCACATTTTGCTTTAGGATAACACTCACTTTCTCAGTCAAGAAGATCTTCTTTTGAATACCTTGCCGTCTTTTGGTCGTGCATAGGTCTTTCAGGAATTTGGCATATGAAGGTATTTGTTTTAATGCATCAAGTAGAGGAATGTTGACTTTCACTTGTTTCAACACCTCTAGAATATCCTGAGAGTTAGAGAGAGGTTTTGGTGCAACCAATCGTTGGAAAAATGGAGCAATTGGCTTCTTTTGAAGTTCCGGTTCTAATTCTTGTGGAGTAATGCTAGGTCTATCATTGTTATCCTCTTCCGGGTCCTTAGGTTTTTCAGCCTTAACCGGAATAGTTTTGTCAATGGTTTTCCCACTCCTAAGAGTGGTGATAGATTTATCTTGCCCCATCCGATCTAAAGAGCTTCGACCACTTATCTCATATTGCGGTTTGGGATTGGAGAAAGGTTGAGAAGGAATCATCTCCTTTCCCCTAATCATTATATGTGACTCTATCCTTTGAAGGGATGATGTAAGTGATCTTATTGCTGATCTGATATCTTGGTTAAATAGCTCTTGGTCTTGAATGTGTTTTAGAACTGGATCCTCTTGAGGTTTCCCTTGAATTGGAATTTGATTGAAGAAACCTTGAGAGGTAGTAGTTTGTCCATTCCTCCAACTGAAGTTTGGATGATTTCTCCAACTAGGATTATACGTATTAGAGGTGGGTCCATTGAAAGGTCTTTGGTAATTATTTACGGTATTGGATTGCTCAGTTAGAACCTCTTGAAAGGCAGATATGGTTGGACAATTTTCAGTTGTGTGACTGCTACAACCACAAATACCGTAAACAACTTCCTTACCCTTATCCTTCCTCGATTCCATAGCCTTAAATTTATTTATGAGATTAGCCACTTTAACATTGACATCATCATCCTCTTTCAGCAGGTATACTTCGCTCCTTTCCCTTGATTGAGTAGGCCTAGAAGTGGTACTCGATTTTGGATATGTGTCTCATGATTGTGCGTTTTCAGCAAGTCTCTTCAAGTAATCCCACACATCATCGACATTTTTATTCATAAATTCTCCATTGCACATTGTCTCGACTAATTGGCGCATGGAAGATGTCAGCCCATCATAGAAGAAGTGCGTAATGCGCCACGTTTCAAAACCGTGTTGTGGGCAAGAGCTGATAAGATCCTTGAACCGCTCCCAACATTGGAAGAATGTTTCATCCTCCCTTTGGGCGAAGTTCATAATTGATTTTCTAAGAGTGTTCATTTTATGATATGGAAAAAATTTCTTTATGAACTCTCTTTGTATATCATTCCATGTGCCAATAGATCTAGGACGTAGTGAATGCAACCACGTCTTAGCTTTTTCTTTCAAAGAAAAGGGGAAGAGTTTCAGCCTGATTGTGTCTTCAGACACGTTTGGAAAATATAAAGTGGTTATAATCTCATCAAACTCTTTCAAATGTAGATACGGTTCTTCAGATTCAAGCCCATGAAACTTAGGAAGGAGTTGGATTACCCCTGGATTGATATTAATGTGTCCCGTATTTTCTGAAAAAATCATGCATGAGGGAGTGCTCACCCCCGCCGGTTGTAAATAATCTCGTAAAGTACGAGGCGGGGGTGCTTGTGCTTGAGGTTGATTTGCAGCCATAACCTCAATTCAGATTCTAGACTTAGACCTAAAAGAGATAAATGAAATACAACCTAGCAAGAACGAGAAGATTTGGAAAGAAGTTACCAGATCGGAGTTCCTAAGTTAAAAACCAATTTAAGAAGTATATGTCAGAATCCTATAAAAGAGGAAACAGGTTAGTTCGAGAAAAAAAAATAAAAATAAAATCTAAAACTAAAGTTAGTAAAATCTGAATCTTAATATAATTCTAAAACCAATTAATTTCAAAATTACATAGTCGTCAGTCCCCGGCAACGGCGCCAAAAACTTGTTCACTCCCCAAGTATAGGGTTGTGATGTAGTAATAAACTCGGTGAGACCGAGGTCGAATCCTAAGGGACTGATACCTGTACATTCTCTGAAACTAAGTAGAATTAGAATTAGACTAAGATGAAAACTAAATTGATTGTAATTTGAGAAATAATGGTGAAGTAGAAAACTAAAATTGGTGAAATTAAAGGTAAGAAACTAGGGTGCCAAGGATCCACTTGTAGAGATCAGGGAGATCTACACCTGTTTCAAGAATTCAACCGGACTTAGAGTCCTATCTTCATCCAGTTGAAGGGTGTAACAATGAAAATCGAACTGAACTTACTTTGATATAATTTCCAAGGGATGAAAGGTGTATGAATTAGAATGAATTCCATCACCAAACCATGCCCAAGAGACAAAGCAAACAACAGAATTAAACTAATTACCAACCAATCACATGTATGAAGTTTAGGAAGGATACTGACATCCGACCATGCCCAGGAGACGATGGTGAACAAAAGGGCATCCTGGCTTCAAAACACAAGAAAAGAAAAGGAAATACTCAAGCCATCGCAGATCTACTGTAATGTAAGTCACAATAAACCATTAAAAACTAAAATATTCTTTAATTATCAACTAAAATCAAAGTCATTCAATATAAATCAAACCGTAGAATTACTCCCATCACGCTACAAGCTTCACCTCTTAGCCCTAGCTAAGAGGTTTAGCCCGACATGGACGAACTAGATCTCTCCATAATCAGGAAAAACAAATAAACAATAAAAGAAAAACTTTTCTAATTTCTCTCTCCCTCTGTCTGCTCCACGGCTCCTCCTCTTATAGACTTCTACTGACGGAGGCTGGGTCGGTGGAGTGCGTAGCAAGCAAGTTGGTTTCCAAAACCGACTCTGTTTCCCGTTGGAGATGTTTACACACTCCTCAAAACGAAAACCGGACGTGCGTAGGGAATTCGCACCGACACGTCAGGCCTGCACTCCATTCTTCTCTCACTTTCTGTCAAAAGGGAAAACGTCCTATGGAACGTTTTTGAAAGACCTTCATGGTGGACGGTTCAGATCTTTGGTCTGATCAACGGTGGTGGCCCACCTGGATCAACCGCAGGTCACACGCAAACAAGGCCTACGGAACCGTGTGCTGGGACGTTGGTGGGGCCCATGATCATTGGTGGTTGGAAAATCCACATCGTCCATCAGTTTTGTCATGAAATTTGAGTCAGACATGGCCTGTTTTGGAATTCCGTTGATGCGGCTCATTTGATCAATCGTGCGGTGAAGACTCCATCGTTCAACAAGCTGGTGCCCACTATCCAACATATTCCAGATCAAAATCACCTAGATCATGGTCGAATCCTCCATTTGGTTTAAATGAACGGCTCGAATTGAGCCGATGGGTCTGTATGGTGGCCCACAGGGATCACAGCCATCCCCTGTTCGCACAAGAGAAACACGGCAGTTGTCGTGTTTGAATGGGATCCGGCATTCATCGGTCAAACGCAGTTTGACTGCGTATTTGATTCGGTGCACTGCGAGTGGGCGTGCACTTTATGCATGCCAATCACATCAGGTGGGTCCTACCTTGATATTTTAAGAAATTTAATCCATCCATTCGTTCTTCCAGCTAATTTCAGGGGTCGATCCCAATTTTGAATCATATCCAGAGATCAAGTGGGCCATAAATCGACAATTTGTGGGCTGATCTGACCGTTAGCCCACTTTCATAGTGATCCAATGGTTGAAATTTAATATGTACGGTTAATATATGGCCTCTATCTCATGTATGAATTTTCGGGCCGAATGGATGGCGGGAACCCTGTGATCTTGCATTCTGGACCATTTTCGAGCCTCTTCATCGTGAGTGGCTGGAATTTCTCTGATCTCCGACGTGTAAATCCTTGATCTTGGTCCCATGGAGTCCCATCCAATGCCTTGGTGATGCCCAAGCCTTAAATCCACGCTTTTAACACCATATTTCCATCCAAGCTCGTAAATACACCCTGCATCACAATTACGATTAAACGGGCCATTAAACAGTGTCATGCTCATAAATCTAGGTAATAACTGGGGTCTGATATGCACTATTTGACCCTCAACATTTACCTTAATAATAAGCTTCAAAGCCAGCTGAAAAACGTATGAGCGCGCCAAAACAACACCTGCTGATAACAACCAGACCTGGCCCAGCTTCAAAACTACTAGTTACGTGACTTTGGGTGGGCTTGGGGTTGGGATTAGTTGGTGCATGCAGCGGCCTAATATGGGCCAGGCTTATTCAAGAAATGGATTTGGCATGCACCGCAAAGCTAGTAGGCTACCCAGTCAAGCAAAGCCCCCCAGCCATGTTTGTAATTGGGCTTAGCTCTAGAGCTAGCAATGGGAAGGGCCTGATCCAGGCAGCAGACCCAGACCAAGCAGTTCAAGATCTGGGACTACACCATCCCCGGTCAGATCCATTGAGGAGAAGAGATCCAAAGGTTGAAATTCCAACCATCTTGAAATAGACCCAACCTAGACCTAGGATAGTAGTTAATTACTATTAAGGTTAGGCGAAATTGGGAATTATAAAACCGTCTCTTTGTCAGTTATAACTAGCTAAGTTGTGGATGCATGCACAATTTGGGTCGTTTGTTCTTGCATGTGACAAGGCAGGACAGAAATGAATGGACGAAACTTCAATATTCTTCAATTCTTTTTTCGTTTTTTTTGGAAGAGAGAGAGAGAGAGTTTAAAGTTCACATTCAAACTGCTGTAGGTGATCATTTCTCAACTATCTATCAAAGGTGAAAGAGGAAAATAATAAGACATGATCTGGAACGTTGTTGCTTGATCTAGTCTGCCTACCCAAACAGAGGCTTCAGCAAAGGCTTGATCTAGTCTCATGCTGGGGACCGAGCATCAGCATGTTGGTAGACTGGTGAAGAGGTGTGTAATTGTTCTGATATTTAGAAAAGGAAATGACACTTCAAATCTCATTACCATACCATCTATCCAGTCTTGATAAGATTGTTTGGAATAGGAACTCAATAGCAATAATAAATTGCCAAAATAAGTCAAATGGGTAAGCACTTGCAAAGTACACACCAGCATAGGGTAGATAAGTAAAATCTTTAATGGAGTTTCGGCTTCTATCTCACTTGCAAGTCAAGGAGAAAATGGTAATGGCATACCCAAAAAGATTTATTTTTATTTTTTTAAAGAAATATAATGATTCAAGTACAAACAGACAGATCCTACTCCCAATCTGTCATTATTTCGTTTTCATTTCTCATGCCACAACATCCTAAAATTCAAAAAAAGAAAGGTTGAAAAGAATACTATGTTTCAAAAAATACAATACCCACTTGGCATTCAAGTAAGCAGTGTCAGCAATACCTATTGTTTATTACCATGGTTCCGAGTTTATTACCTATTGTTTATTACCATTCAAGTAAGCAGTGTCAGCAATACAGTCTTCTTTTTCCCCTCCGCAGGTTCAACATACAATGGCCATTTGCCTGAGATCATGCAAAGCTATTACACTTTGGCAAGTTCTTGAGCAGCTGCAGCAGGAGCAACCCCACCGGTGGTTGGCCTGAACATCAGAACAAAAGAAATAGGATGAGCTTCAGACTTCCATTCTCTTTCTTCATCACCATTAGATAATTATTAGTCATTCTTTATATAAACATATCCCCATCACAGCATGAAAATTTCCTTCTCTGTCGTACTGTGATCAACTCCAACATGGTTATCCATTGGTCAGTTCCCCATTGATCAACATGTCAGAAAGTCCTTTAAGCCCATGCTTGGCCCATCACCCGATTACCAATCAAGCCCACACTTCAAGACCCAAAGGGCCTACGAGTCCAGGCCCAATCTGAGACAGTTCCATAAAAGGACAGACCTGATGGACTGGCCAAACCCATTGCTACCCATATTCAAAATGGACGAGAAACAACATGAGGTGGAAAAACGGATGAACGGTATGGATTTCTCACAAACATCATAGTAGGCGCCTGATGCAGGGAAGGACATGAGGTTGAGCACCGTCTTCCTCAGGGGGGATAACTATTCCGAATCCATGGAACTTCCCTGGATTCCTCACAGAGAAACTTCGAATCCACGGGTAAAAGAAAATAGAAATAATTCTAAAATATTTGAAATAATTTTATTAATGATGAAAAAAAATGAGATTACAACTCTTTAAATAAGGCTACGAACCCTAGGGAGAAGTTTCAGAATCAAATTACGACTAAAACTCATAGGAATTGCCACTTACTATAAATAGTAAACTTACCATTTATAGACGGTCGTGATCTCTACCAGTGCGTATGGTTTTCGGCAAAAAATAGTAAGTGTCCTATTTGGCCAAATCATATGGTTCACCTAATTATTTTAAGCACTTTTCATGTTGGACGCAACTCTTAAAACCCAACGGATGAAGAGTTATAGCCAAATTAAAACTTACTATAATTAGTTAAAATGGAAATAAAACGGGAATTCGATTGTCAAGTTGATGGTATTTCGCAAATTCAGCGTGGGCAACCCAGCGTAGATGGGTTGGGTGGCTAAAGTAGCTCGTCCTACCCCAAAATCATGTCTGATAGCTCATTCTGATTTGCGAGATGCATCCATTTTAAGTTCTGATGGTCTGAATCACTTCTGTCGTCGATCAAGCCTTTTCTGATCCATCTTGGCCATGAAACTATCCACGACTCGCTCTGCATCAGTCCCCTCCACTTCAACAGAACTTGTTCTCAAGTTCTCGCCCTGCTTTGGTTCATGATACTCGGTCAGGTTTGCGACATTAAAAGTTTACGAGATCTCCATATCGTCCGGAAGATAAAAAACGTAAGTGTTGTCATTGATCTTTCGGATAATCGGCACCAGTCCAATCTTCTTGCTCTTCAACTTGTTTTTTGTCCCGATCGGAAATCTCTCATTGTGTAGATGGACCATAACTTGATCACCTACCTCGAACACTTAATTTTATCATTGATGCTTGTCGTCTTGTTCTTTGTACTTGTCATTCGAGGCATGTAACTTGTCTTGTACCTCAGCATGAATGCCCATGATCCTGTCTGCCATATGTTCTGTTGCAACACTCATACCTGGGAGCTTGGGCAAATGGACCAAATCAAGTGTGTAGCAAGACATCGACTACTGGAAACCTTATCCGTGAAGACAATTTTGGCTCCTATTTGCCCATAGATAAATTTCCGTAAGGCGAGATGTACTTCCATCGGCCTACCGGCCGATGCTCAAATGGGCTGCTCATGGTTGATTTCGTCGATATTGAAAAAGCTCTTCCATTGTTAATTTTTTTAATGAGTTGGGTCCATGGTTTAGTGGTCCATATTGTTGTTCTGATGTGCCCCACATGGCAAGTATAAAAATTTTCAATGGTAAGATCATAAGTGACAGTTTAATAAACAGCCACGAATGCATGCCATGGACTGGCCCACCATTCACACTTTAGAAAAAAAAAAACATTTTCTCATACTCATTTGGATTTTTTTTTTTTAATTTCTACAACAAGGTGGTTAGATCTTCCCTTTATCGACCCATACCTTAAGAGGGACGCCGCATTCAATCATGGAGTTAATTTTGCAGTGGTTAGAGCGACGGCTCTCCCGTCATCCTTTTGAGTGAATCATGGCATCCGAACGCCTCATCTAGATAGTTCCCTTGAAGTCCAACTCAACTAGTTTAAGGCCCACCTCAGCTCTATCTGCTTCTCACAAATCGGTAAGATCAACTACGATCCATTAAATTCATCTTAATGCCAAGTTTTCCTTAAACAATATCAACTGTACATTTTATAGATGATTAATTGTACGTAAGAATCAACAATACCTTGTTTTTCGTACCAAGTGATCATGGTGTGGCCCATCTTGTATCTGATCAATTAGCGTTTAACACCTTTTTTTGGTGGGCCCACAGAATGTGCACAAAAGTTGGAGAAAGCACTGTTTTTGGTGGGAGAGATTGGTGGGAATGACTACAACAATGCTTTCCTACAAGGAAAATCCATTGAAGTGGTTACAACCTTTGTGCCCAATGTGGTCCACAAGATCAAGGACGTTGCTCGTGTAAGTTCTCTTTTTCTCTCTCTCAGTACCATTGATCAAACATGTAGAACATCCTAGCCGTGTATTGCATGGGACCCACCGTCTAGTAGGGCTGAAAGTTGGGCGGGTTCAACCCGACCGACCCATGACCGACCTGACATTGGGTTGGGCTCGGGCAGGATATTTTGGGTCTGATCTTAAGCTTGGGCTATACAAACACCAACCCGATAAAACTTGGGTTGGGCTCGGGTTGAGGTCTAGGGTTGCTCGACCCAACCCGAACCTGATCAATATATAAGTTACTTATAAATTATAATTGAATGTCGATCGTTTGTGTTGAAGGCACACTAGTGATGTCGAGTCTCATTTGTCCACGTCATTTCCAAGGACTCAAGCTAACAAGATATGCCAGATTTCTCTCTCCCAAATAGACTTCATGCTATGCTACATGACTTTTAAAGGAGTAGTTGTCTAATATTTTAGCTTGTTTTTTAAAGAAAAAAAATGAAGTTCTTTATAATGAATAATCACATATAATTAATAAAATTATAGATACAAAAAATAAGTCCTATATTGAAATATAATACACTAATGTAATAACGAAAATATTAGCATGTATATACCCGACCAATCCGATCAACCCGACCGAGCCCGCTTGGGTTGAGAATTCCCAACCCAAGATTGGGTTGGGTTGGGTTAGGGTTGAGGTATAGGAACCTTGGGTTGGGTTAGGGTTGAGCACCAACCCGACCCAACCCGCCCAACTTTCAGCCCTACCGTCTAGTTTAATTGGCTAAAAAAAGGTCTGCGTCCCCATGCTATCATAAGCCCATCAGATGAACAATCCCTATCATGTATTTTTGTGCCTAAAAAACTTTGAAACCGACTTTTGAAGTCTGTATGAGGACAAATTGACCATTGAATCATATCTAATTACAGTTATGATTTATTTATTTATTTATTTATTTATTTTTGTGTGGTGATGATGAATCCAGAAACTCATCGACGCCGGTGCCGTTAATCTTGTCATCCCCGGGAATTTCCCAATCAGCTGCCTACCGATCTATCTCACAGCATTCCACAGTGACAATCCAACATTGTATGATGAAAACAAGTGTCTAAGATACTTCAACGACTTCTCAATGTACCACAACCGTCAACTCCAGCAGGCCATCCAAGAGCTAAAAGAGGAATTCCCCCATGCTCTGATAACATACGCCGATTACTACAATACGCTAATGGGGATCATTAACCATGCTTCAGCTAGAGGTAAGTGCAAGCCCACGTCCCACTCATGTAGAAAAACTCATCCCATGTAGATAACATTGGCAATCACTAAGGGTTTCTTTCCAAAGTTGATGACCAGGATTCGAGCAGGATAGTTCGCTGAAAGTGTGTTGTGGAATTGGTGGCGCTAATTACAACTTCAATCCCCTAAGAATGCGTGGTGTGGGGGGTGTTCCGGTGTGCCCTAACCCCGATAAATACATCCATTAGGACGGCATTCATCTCACCCAAGAGGCTTATGCGCAAATGGCTAGTTCGCTCATTTCCAACGTCGTTGGACAGTGGAAATGTTTGGTGTAGAAATTTCTTTTTAGCTTTTTTTTTTTTTTTTTGTAGATTTTTTACCTTAATGCTTAGAAACACAGGCTTTTTATTATTATTATTTATATAAGAGCTAATTAATTCTTAATTCGAGATACATGTTCGTTGTCAAGCTATTTAAGATTAATGAGATATTTTTCTTTTAAAAAGTTCTGATGGGGCATTGTGGTTCGCATGTGACATCCACTCAATTCATTATTCATGCCAGCTCCAAATGTTAGAACGTGAACACAGATATAAGGCCGATCCAAACACAAACTTTCTTGGGGCCCAACTAATGGTTGGACTAGCTGATTTCTCTGGGATGTTCCATAATAATGGTAGGCCGCACCTGATTCACGAGTTATGTGGCCCGGTAGGCCCTGAAAGATGCCTATATGTATACCTAGTTCAATTGGTGGAATCCACCTGATGGTTGGATTAGGCTAGTTGCGATATACTATCGTTATTTTGGTTACGCATTTGTGTACAGATTGGATGCCATATGAACAATACTCGGTAGGACTGAGTACCTGATGCACGGATTGGATTACGTGAACACACCTTGGTTTTTCGCACACTTTACGGAGTTGCCAACGTGCATGAGACCCAACTGATGTTGTGGATTAGTATGATGCCGATTAAGTAAAATCAAGAAACAACAGTTTCTTAGCTGGACGAGGCCGCAAACAGCAAGCAGCGAAACCTGTTAGAACTGAGACCTATTCCAAGAGTCTGATCAAGATTGGCTAATTGTTCTGATATTTAGAAAAGGAAATGATACTTAAAAATCTCATGACCATACCATCTATCCGATCTTGATCAGACTCTTGGAATAGGAACTCAATAGCAATAATAAATTGCCAAAATAAGTAGAATAGGTAAGGCGCTTGCAAAGTACACAACAGCATAGGGCAGATAAGTAAAATCTGTAATGGAGTTTCGGCTTCTATCTCACTTGCAAGTGAAGGAGAAAATGGTAATGGCATACCCAAAAAGTTTTTAAAAAAGAAAAAGAAAAAGAAAAAAGGAAATATAATGATTCGAGTACAAACAGACAGATCCTACTCCCAATCTGTCTTTATTTCAGTTTCATTTCTAATGTCACAACATCCTACTATGTCCAAGTTCCATTGAGGTCGGAAGGGTGAGATCAAAACCATCCTTCCTAAAATTCAAAAAAAAGAAAGGTTGAAAAGGATACTATGTTTCAAAAAAGAAAACAATGCCCACTTGGCAATGAAGCAAAGAAGCTGTGTCAGCAATACCTATTGTTTATTACCATGGTTCCGAGTCTTCTTTTTGCCCTTCCACAAGTATCAACATACAATGGCCATTTGGTTGAGATCAGGCAAAGCTATTACGCTTTCGCAAGTTCTTGAACAGGTGCAGCAGCTGCAGCCGGAGCAACCCCCCCATGGTTGGCCTGAACATCATAACAAAAGAAATAAGATGAGCTTCAGACTTCAATTCTCTTTCTTCATCTCCATTAGACAATTATCAGTCATTCTTTATATAAACATATCCACATCACAGCATGATAATTTCCTTCTCTGCTGTACTGTACTCAACTCCAACATGGATATCCATTTGTCAGTTCCCAATTGATCAACTTGTCAGAAAGTCCATTAAGCCCATGCTTGGCCCATCACCCAATTACCAATCGAGGCCACACTTCAAGACCCAAAGGGCCTACGAGTCCAGGCCCAATCTGAGACAGTTCCATAAAAAGACAGACCTCATGGACTGGCCAAACCCATTGCTACCCATATTCAAAATGGACGAGAAACAACATTATTGGCAGCAGTCTGCATTGTTTATTTGTCGTCCAACCTGAAGTGTGGGCTTGATTGGTGGTGTGGTCCATTGGAGCTTTGGATATGCTTGAATTTTGGGATTATGCCCTGAAAGGAGCTAGCAAAATGGACAGACGGCATGGATAAAAACACACATCATCATGCGGCCCACAAAGCTTTGACACCAGCTCGCTGGCTTAGGCCCTAAAAGGAGCCGGCAAAATGGATGGACGGGGTGGATAAAACTGTAACCCCTAAGCCAAATGGCGCATGATTCCTAGGGCGTCCACCAACGGAGCCACCCCAGGACCGTGCCAGGCAGACTACATGTGGCAAGCTTGCGAAGCCCCGTAAACTAAGGAAAGACAGACGAGGTTGAACGGCAACTTTCACAAATCATGAGGTGATGGCATCGCAAACATAGCTAAACCTAAGTAAGACCAAAACTCGAAGCGGACTTGGGGGGATGGCTCTCCAAAGAATTACCCCAACGTGCCAAAATAGATCTATAGTGCTCATCGTAGTTCTGTTAAGTCCAAAACTATAGAGTATTGTCCACCTCACCAGTCTTGAGGCCCATCACGTGTGGCAAACCAAGAAACTGTCTAGAACCACTCAACTTAGGCAAAAAATTAAAGCGCTTGAAAAGTGAAAATTCCCTAGACAAAAATCCAAAACTTAAGTGAAATAGACCCCGCTCGTCCGTGAAGGTACCAAAACACATACAGTGTTACAAAAAAACACACATGATGGTTCGCCCACAGTGCTTTAACACCAGGTGGTTGGCTGGTGTTGGGGTCATCAGCCAAAACGCATACAACATATCATCATCACAGTCGACCTGAGTATCCAAGTCTTCCTCAGCCGTGTAACTGTTCCTAGTCTCCTTGTCCTGTGTACAGTTAGTTTCACAATGAAATTTGAACACTGACTATAGTTTCTGAGAATGATCATTGATTAACATATACCTTTGGACAGTACTGGTCAGCGGTAGAATATCGCACGCGAGCCACGTAATAACCATGATAGTCATAGCTGTACAATAAAAAGGCATGAAAATGCTAATATTGGGGTTACATTCAATCCACGGTAGACCCATGCTTTCCGATGGTCCACGTGATCACATGTGAACCTACTACTGGGCCGGACGAGGATTGCTTCCAACCATCGATGGGGCCACCACCATGATGTTTGCGATAAATCCACCGGGTCCATTGGTTTTGCCAGCTCATGTTAGAAAATTAGCCCTAAAAATGTAGTGTATCCAAAACTCAAGTGGGCCACATGATAGGAAATAGTGGGAATTGAATGCCTACTGTTGAAACATTTGCGAGGCCACAAAAGTTTTGGATCAGACTAATACTTTTGCTTTTTAAATTCAATTCAGTAACAATGAACTTATGAACATATAAAAACATCACATTGGGCTGAAGGAAGATTTCAACAGAAGTAATTTTCCTCCCCAACTTTTAGTTTTGGGCTGATTTTCGAACATAAGCTGAAAAAATTGACGGATGATATGGATTTCTAACAAACATCACAATCATCTTTCAACGCTTCTTGCATCCGTCCAAAAGTAAGCGGGGAATGATCATTACCATAGGTTGGAGCTTTGCAAGTCTCAATGGGGACCGGGTCGAGCTTTGAGAGGCCACCGTGATGTATGGATCTTATCCACACTGTCCATTCATTTTTCCGTATTATTTTAGGGTATGAGCCCAAAAAATGAGGCAGATCCTAGGCTCAAGTGGACCACACCACAGGAAGCAATAGTGATAATGATTCTCACCGTTGAAACTTTTCTAGGGCCCACCGTGATGTTTATTTTCCATCCAACTTATTCATAAAGTTATATAGACCTGGATGAAGCACAAATATTAGTAAAATTTGAATCCCATTTTGTAGTCCACTTGAGCCTTGCATCTGCCTCATTTTTAGGCTTATACCCTAAGATGATACAAAAAAGTTTGTGGACCATGTCGATGAGACCTATACATTATGGTGGCCAGTCAAGGCTCCTACACCCCGTTCCCATCCGAAGACCGGAGCGGGTAGGATGCAATCCGCGTGAGTTCCATACAAACCATCCATCACATGTGTCCCCCATGTTCAGCCCTGATCCCAAATCCAGCTATATCCTTAGGTCAGCTGGGCTACACCAAAGATGACAACGGAAGACATTGGGAAAGGGACTACCATCATATAAACTTCCAAATGGAATATGTAGTCCACCAAGTTGTGTACATCCAATCCAATCTGGCCATTAAATGATCTCCACCAGGATCAAGGCCCCACCAAAAATCATCCAATTAAAGAACTTATGTGGGCTACACCACGTCAATATATAAGTTTTGGGCATGATTACACATTGCTCCCAATAGTGTGTCCCACATGAGTTGTGGATTTGGACGATTCTACGGTGAAAATAAATAGTCTCACAAGATGCACAGTTAAGATTCCAAATAAACATCGTGGGTGGGCCAACATATCCCAATTGTACAGTAACAATCATGCCATCCGAACAAGCATGATCACTGCACTCCTGGCACGGATTGCCTGCGAATCCTGCCAGGGGAAGCTAGCTAGGGCCCACCGTGATCTTTGTGGGAAATCCATTCCATTCATACGTTTTTCCATATCATGTGAGGACATGGGACAAAAAGTAATTTAGATCCAAAAGCTCAAGTGGCCCGCACGACAAGAAAAAGTGGGCAGGGAAATGCCTACCATTGAAGCCTTCTTGTGGTACACCAGAGCTTCGGATGAATTGAAAACACAAAAATATTAGCCTGATTCAGAGCTTCGGTGGCCCCACAATGTTTCAACAGTAAAAGTTTAATCCTCTCTTTTTCGTATCATGCGGCCCACTTGGTTTTTTATGTACTTCATTTTCGCCCATGTCCTAATATTATCTAGAAAAATGGATGAACTGTGTGGATTTCTAGCAAACATCACTGGGCCCCACCTAACTTCTTGCGAAAGGGCTTTCTCAGCCATCCGCGTCCTACTCGTACCATTACGCGGATTTCCTGCGGGAGCCTTTTCTAGAAAGTTCCTCCACAAGGATCCCGGATGGGGCCCACAGAGATGTTAATTTGTAAGAAATCCACCCCGTCCATCCATTTTGAATGTTCATCTTAGGAAACGAAACAAAAAATGAGGTGATCAAAAACTAAGTTTTGTCACATGTGAGGAAAAATTAGTGAAAGAAATTCCTAACGCTCCACCTTGATGTTTATATGCCATCTAAACCGTTTATAAGTTCGTTACCACTGGGATTAAGTGAAAATATCAAAAAAAAATATTCCTGACACAAAATTTTTATGCCCAAAGAATGTTTCAACGATTCACACAAAATACCCGCTGTTTCCTCTCGTGTGGCCCACTTAAGTTTTGGATACACATCGGTTGGTCGCATATCCTAAAATGAGCTCAAAAAGCGTATGAACGGGAAAGATTTTTCAAAAACATCTCGGTGGACCCCACCCAGCATCCTTGTGCAGGAACTTCCTGCGAGATACTTCGCAGGAAATCCGCTTCCTACCGTGAGTCTATGACGTTGTAAAAACGGAGATGGATTGCGTCCTACCCTCACCCGGACGGTAATCCGTCCGGCCAGGGTTATGAGGAGGCTACCATCATGTAAGTATTTTATCCATGCCGTTCATCATTTTTTTCAAACCATTTTAAGGGGTAAGATAAAACTTAATGCAGTTATGGTGGATAAGCGGACCACAAAGTGTGGATTGAATTTTTCACCATTAAAAACTTCTCGGGAGCTGGAGAAGTTTCAGAACAAGCTTATATTTTTGTTTTCACTTCATCAACGTCTACATTACCTTATGAATAGGTTGGATGGTAGGAAAACATTGCGGTGGCCCGTAGAAAGGTTTCAACCGTGAGTGTTTATCACTGCAGCTTCCTTTGGTATTGCTCAATGGAGCTGTGGAGCTGCTTCATTTTTAAGATTTTAGATTGAAATAATCTGATAAAAGCGATGAACGGCGTGGATAAAATAAATTAAATCACGGTGGGCCCTACAGAGCCCGTATAACACAATGGGCCTCCAAAACTACCTGAACGGATCGGCTACTCAGTGATATGTGGGCCTCACCATGATGTATGTGTTTAATCCATTCCGTTCATCCATTTTTACAGATCATGTTAGGATTTGATACCATAAATTAGAGGGATATAAATGTCATGTGTACCACACCACAGGTAAACAATAGTGATAGGATATCCACCATTAAAATCCTCCTAAGGCCCGATGTACTTTTTATTTGACATCCAATCTATTTATTAGGTCATACATACCCAGATGAAGGGACAAAACAAAGATCAGTTTGATCCAAAACTTTTATGGCCCTTAAAAAGTTTTTAATGGTCAACGTTCATTCAAAACAATTTCTTTTAATGTAGTCTACCTGAGATTGATATATATCTAAATTTTAGTCTTATATCATAAAATGACCTATAAAAATCGATGGATGGCATGGATGAAACACATACATCATGGTGGGCCCTCATAACACTGACCATCATCCATTGGCCACTGGCCGGGGAGTAGTCCATTCGTTTCCAGAAGCGGGTTTCCTTTCGCAGGAAGTTCACGTGGGCCCTAATAAAGGAATAGATGGTTAGGGAAATTCCTACAGTTGAAACCCTGGATTTGACAGTGATGTTTATATGCCATCTATACCGTTAATAACGTCATTACAACTGGGATTAACTGAAAACAAAAATATTAGCACGATTCAAAACTTCCGTGGCCCCACGGATATTTCAACTGTGTATATTCAATTATTACGTTTTCGGTCCACTTGAGCATTGGATACTGTTCATTTTTAGCATCAGGTCTTAAAATGAATTAAAAAAACGGATGGACGGGGATGATTTCTCAAAAAATCACACTGGGCCCACCTGGGTTGCCGGCGCAGGAACTTCCTGCGAAAGGCTTCCGCGTCCCTCTTTTACTCGAAATACTCCTGTTATAACCCAAACAACAAATCCTCTCTCTTCTGTATAAATACACTACTCTTTCAACAACGTATTCATATCTTCTCCTCTTCCGTAGAAACACCTGTTACTTATCTTTTCCTGCAATGGCTGCACCTAGCAACCAATTCCTCCCACTGATTCTATTCACATTCAGCGTTATTTTTCTTCTAAATCTTCAATGTGCTGCTGCTCAAGCCATGGATTGTAACTTTCAAGGCATATATAATTTCGGCGACTCGATCTCAGATACCGGAAACCTTATCCGTGAAGACAATCTCGGCACCTTTGAGCCCATAACTAAACTTCCGTATGGCGAAACGTACTTCCACCAACCCACCGGCCGATGCTCAAATGGGCTGCTCATGGTCGACTTCTTCGGTATTGAAAAATATCTTCCATTGTTTTTTTTTTTTTTTTTTTTTTAATGAGTTGGGTCCATCGTTTAGTGGTCCAGATTGTTGTTCTGATAGACGCTACGCATGGCAATTAGAAAATTTTTTGATGGGAAGATCATAACCGTCCAATATTTTGTTTTTGTTGCTGTTGTTGTTGTATTCCTCTCATTTACAGGTCAATTGAAGGGTTGGGGTTATCCCACTTAGTAGATTTGTAGCCATGGTCCATCCACTTTGGGGCCCATTAAATAAAGAGTCTGAATCATTTAGTAGAATCTTAGGACGAGGATCATATAACTTCTCAAAATTCTCTTTGGTATATGAGCTTTGTCCAATAAATTAGATTTTCTATCAGGTTTTAGGAGGAATTATATGATGGAATGTAGTGTAGGCAACCCAACTTGAAAGAGCCAAAAGATTTGATGGCTAGGATCTTCCAATCTGAGAGACTTGTCCATCCCCAGTGGGTCCCATCATATAAACTTTCAAGAATACTAAACTGTGGGCCCCACTTGCAGATAGTGTTGGTTTTGACACTTGGATATATGTTTTTCGGTGGGATTTTCAAACACCAGACCAGATTTAGGTAGCCAGCCCAACCATTGAAAAAAAGAGGATGTACGGCCAACTAGTGTGGTCCACCGAATCTCTACCGTAGATGAGACCGACCTATGAACCGTGTGATCTGGACTCTTCATCTAGTGGACTCATAAGGGGAGCTGCAGTGCATTGTTTATAATAGTTAGGTCTTTGATAAGTGGGGTTTATGTAAGGTGATCAGAACCGTTAACTAAAGCCCTCAAGGGTTGAACGTGGGACCCACCAATGTGTATAGAATCCAACCTGTGGAATTCATGCCTGGATTAAAGGTGGGCCCACTTGGATACACCGATGTGCGAAGAAGAATTCATGCCTGGATCAGAGGTGGGCCCACTTGGACCCACCAAAGTATAGCCACAGTTTAATAAACGGCCATGAATGCATGCTATGGACTGGCCCACTAATCACATATTTTTTTCACATTTTTTCGTGCTCATTCAAATTGTTTTTCTCTTTTTTCTTTTCTTTTTTTTCTTTTTTTACAGCAAGGTGGTTAGAGCTTCCATTTATCAACCCATACCTTCAGAGCGACGCATCATTCGTCAGTGGAGTTAATTTCGCAGTAGCAGGAGCGACAGCACTCCAGCCATCCTTTTGGTTGAACCATGGCGTCCAGACGCTTAATACAAACAGTTCCCTTGAAGTTCAGCTCAACTGGTTTAAGGCCTATCTCCACTCTGTCTGTTTCTCGCAAATCGGTAAGATCAACGGTGATCCATGGTTTCACATTAAATTCATCTTAATTGCCATTGTATAACCATGATTCAAATCCGTGGATAGGATGGTTACGATTCTCTAATATAGGTTCATCTTCGAAAGAAAACCCCAACAACTAAATGGCTAAAATTGCAGATTGGGTCAATTTTTCCTTAAACAATTTCAACCGCCCATTTTATAGATGATCGATTAGATGTAAGAATCAACCGATGGGCAGGAATTCCAGGAGCACTAGATTATTTCTCATGTTGCAATAATGGACATTGGTATGAATTAGTGTACTGGTGTGGCCCACCCAATGAATAACTTGGTTTTTGTACCAGGTGATCATGGTGTGGCCCATCTTGTATTTGATCAATTAGCGTTCTAACACTCTTTTTTGGTGGGCCTGCAGTATGTGAAAATGCGCTACTGGAGCAAGCACTGTTTTTGGTGGGAGAGATTGGTGGTAACGACTACAACTATGCTTTCATACAAGGAAAATCCATTGAAGAGGTTACAACCTTTGTGCCCAATGTGGTCAACAAGATCAAGGATGTTGCTAGTGTAAGTTCTCTTTTTCTCTATCTCGATACCAATGTTCAAACATGTAGAACATCATAGCCATGTATTGCATGGGACCCACCATCTAGATTAATTGGCTGAAAAAAGGTCTACGTCCCCATGCTATCATGGGCTCACCAGATGAACAATCCCCATCATGCATTTTTGTGCTCAAAAAAATTTGAAACCGACCTTTGAAGTATGTATGAGGACAAATTGACCATTAAAACATATCTGATTATAGTTATGATTTACTTTTTTTCTTGTGGTGATGATGAATCCAGCAACTCATCCACGCCGGTGCTGTTCATCTTGTCATCCCCGGGAATTTCCCGATCGGCTGCATACCGATCTACCTCACAATATTCCACAGCGACGATCCAGCATCGTACGATGAAAACAATTGTCTAAGATACTTCAACGACTTCGCAATGTCCCACAACCGTCAACTCCAGCAGGCCATCCAAGAGCTGAAAGAGGAATTCCCTCACGTTCTGATAGCATACGCCGATTACTACAATACACTAATGGGGATCATTAAGGATGCTTCAGATAATGGTAAGTGCAAGCCGCATCCCAGTAACTCATCTCATGCAGATAACATTGGCAACCTAGCCGCATAGCAGATAGTAGTCTAGCTCTTATGATTTCGTTTTGATAACAATCACTGAGGATTTCTTTCCAATGTTCATGACCAGGATTCGAGTTGGATAGTTTGTTGAAAGCATGTTGTGGAATTGCTGGCGCTTACAACTTCAATCTCGTTAGTATGTGTGGTATGGAGGGTGTTCCGGTGTGCCCTAACCCTGAAAAATACATCCATTGGGACGGCGTTCATCTCACCCAAGAGGCTTATGGGCAAATGGCTAGTTCGCTCATTTCCAGCGTCGCTAGACAGTGGAAATGTTTGGCATAGAAATTTCTTTTTAGCTTTTCTTTTTTGCAGATTTTTTACCTTAATGCTTAGAAACACAGGCTTTATTATTTTATTTTATTTTATTTTTTTATATAAGAGAGAATTAATTTTTAATTCGAGATACATGTTCGTTGTCAAGCTATTTTAGATTAATGAGATATTTTTCTTTTAAAAGTTCTGGTGGGGCATCGTGGTGCACATGTGACATCCACTCAATTCATTATTTGTGTCAGCTCTAAATGTTAGAACGTGAACCCAGATGTAAAGCTGATCGAAACACAAACCTTCTTGGGGCCCAACTGATGGTTGGACTAGCTGATTTCTCGGAACGTTCCATAATGATGGTAGGTGGCACCTGATTCACGAGTTAGGTGGCCTACACAAACCACGGTTAAGCCCTGATAGATGCCTATATGTAAACCAGTTCAATTGGTGGAATCCAGCTGATGGTTGGATTGGGCCAATTGCGTTATACTACCAACTTGACCGGCCCCTAAACCTAATTTTCTAGATGGGTCCTTTGGACCACAACAGGTCTGACCTGCATAGGACCATCTTTGAGCAAGGTCCATTTTTCAGACAGGCAAGTTTGGCGGCAACCACCTGTGATTGAACCATGATCTTTCAGTAACTATCAAAAGATCATGAAAATTACTATGACAAAAAGTTGCATAACAATGCCGAAAGACTTGAAGTATGGTTTATTTTAAAAACCAACGGTAAGTTATAATAAAGATTTCTGAGTTTCTTTTTACTGCTGTAGCTCTATCTCCAACTCCCTCAGCTGCAACATATCTCGTCTGGCTGATGAAACAGAACACAAACCATTGAGCAATGAAAACATGATTGAGATTACTCAGCCTCTACTCAAGCACGAGTATCCTAAGCACAGTCGAATAAACACTCGGTTCAAACTCAAACTGAGCTCAGTCTAATCAAACTGAATAATCCAAGCGACCTAAGCCATCGATCATAGTGGGGGATGCACCCAAAAGTCATCCAGATTGGAAGACCCTAGTCGTCCATCCACGGATGGATCAGCAAGCCATGGGCCGCGCCTGTTCAGACAGGGAGCATGTATCAAATTGAATTGAGGTCCATGTGTGTGTTGGATTTTTATTTTTATTTTACTTCCATGGTTGATTAAACTAATTCAATTTGAATGTGCACCCAAACGTGGCCTAAGAGTAAGCATTACATTCAGTTAGTTACAATTCCAAATACAAAATTAAAAAGAAAATCCCACATTAAGTTTAGAGAAACTACCAGTGACAGCATCTTGCAGTGTCGGCCGACCAGTGCGGCTGATCCAATATTGAATTCGATCTTCAGCAATGTCATTTTCCACACCATGGATTACAGCTCTTGCCCAGAAAATTATCAGCCATGCCTGCAATACAGTAATATTTGGTAAGCGGATTATAAAAACGGAAGCTAAATTACAAGAGCTTTATACAGTGTTACAGGATATGTATGTACAGCTGTACATGTCCTATACTCTAATACTGTTGTACATGCATACACTATACTCTTATACATACATATCCTATAATCTAACACACAACGACATGATAATTGTTGTGCATTTGAATTGCTGCGCACGAGTTGTGGATCATGTTCCAATTGAGTGATTAGGACTGTCCTTTGCTGATGTTTCGGTCATGGCTCGTACGATGTGTGGGCTCTAGGTGGTAATGACTGTCCAAAATCAAGCATTTTGGATTAGCTATAATTATAGTATTTGAGGGCTTACAATGGTTAGGATCATCAACAGGCCAGCTAGATTTTTAGACATGGTAATGAAAATATAATCTCAATCCAAAACAGAGTTGTTTAAGAAGTCAGCAACAGACCCTCTTGAAATGGACGTCGTCTGCTTCGTCGTCACTTAATTCTACAAGAACAATACCAATGTCAGATTTTTGCTCAATCTCCTTTCACTACGGTAATTGCAGATATTGGAACAATAAGAAACATTATTGCAATTGGGTCATCCTTGCTTTCATCATTTACATTTGCAATTCGATTGACTAATGCATCCGAACGAGGCTGATCCAGGCAAAGTGAGCTCATTTTTCAATTGCCATTGAAAGTTGCAAATGCCTATCAATATATTCAAAAGCATACTGCAAGCGACTGAGTGAGAGAGGTGGAATCGCCTTACCAAGTAGTTTCAGAGATGGGGCAGCTGAATACACAAGAAGCAAAAAAGAGAGAAGTGTTAGTACAAAGATATATTAATGTGGCTTATCATCTAATACTATGGTTTTGAAATCCACAGGATATTAGAGAAAGAATTTGTGTTGGAATCAAATGAATAAAGTTCTAAAATGATAAAGATGGTAGGCCATAACCTGATATGAATCGCATATTGCTGCCTGCGCGATTGTGATTACTCATTTCCAGCACAACAGCTTCCTCAACCTTGAAAATAACAGCCGAAAAATGGAGAGAGAGAGAGAGAGAGAGAGAGAGAGAGAGAGAGAGAGAGAGAGAGAGAGAGAGAGAGAGAGAGCATATGCTAAGAATTGTAAATGAAAAATACCCAACGAAAAAACCTTGCCAAGTGCAATTGTGCAGGTGCGCTTTCCAAGAAAATCACACCGAGTGCCACATTGGCATGTGTGAATCAGTGAGTCCCTTAGAATGTAGAAACCAATATGAGAATTTCAAAAATCAACAATAGAAGAATACCTTCAAAAAAGTTAGTTCCCTTAATCCTTTCTCAACTGCAAGCATGCTCTCGATATTGAGCTTTCCCTTTATATCTTTAATCACATCCCGTGCAAGTTTACTCCTCTTCGAATCATCGTTACCTGTGAATAGTGAATACAGAAATAATCCACACACACACACAGGTGATTGATGCATGAGGGCTGCATTTGGATGCACAAGTGAATTGAATTGAGGAATGGCAAAATGTAGTTCTGTTTCCTAGAATTTCATAATGAGGAAGTAGCTGTCAATTGTTTTTGTCGCTATCAGAGTCCAACTCAAAAGTCACATGATTACAATCAAGCCATTTCCACTTTGTTAGACTAGTATTTCCAATTCAATTCGATAGTGCATCCAAACACATCATAGAGTCCAGCTTGAGATTACTAGCCTTGGTTCTCAAAATATTCCTTAGTGTTTTCTCCAATAGAAATGACCAGTTCAAGAGGAATAGGCGCCAATGCTGCCCAGTGCTCATGTTTCGCCTTTGCAATCCCTGGAAAGAGATCTATGAAAAAAAAAAAAAACAGACATGGTTAGATCAACTGTAAAGGAAAAAAAGAGGATGCGTTTGGTTGCACTGAATATCATGAAATTTCATGAGCAATGTGATGGTTATCAGAGTGTATTATATCTAATCATACTCTACCCCCATGAACCACTGCACAAGATCTTGGCCACTCATCAGGTGGGCCACAGTTTCTGCTTGGTAGCCAGAAAATCAGGCCAGTCCTGTCATCGTTGGACTACACATGCATAACAATATACTTTTCAAAGCGCATTTCACCTGCTCTCCACATTCAAGATGTTGAGAATTTTATACAGATTGATGTAAATTCTGTATAATATGGAAACCGAAAAATCACGATAATAAAAATTAAGGACAGGCTGAAGCACGTCTGAAAACGCTGTCCTTAAAGCGTTATTTGCCCCTACTCAATTAAATTGAGTAAGCTGATAGGTTATAGGCAAATAGCTTCTAGGATACGACGAGCCTGGTGTGGGTCTGCGTTCAGCAAACACGAAGGCCCACCAATTGGAACTCAATTACACAATTTCTGGCAGTATTACAATATAGAGAAAATCCCAAAGAAAGAAAAGAAAGAGAAAAATGGTTTCGACCACTGCTCTGGTCAGTTCAAATCTTCAGCTATTGGTTCAGTTGAACCGTCCTAGACCACACCGCTGGTCTGTTCTTCAAGCTAAGGTTCAAGCCTTGCTATGTTGCTGGAAGCACTAGAGTATTTTAGTTAAGAGGGAATGGATGTCTCAGTTCGTATGGGTTTGCTGGAGTGAGTTGAGATGGTTTGGAAACCCATCCAGGTCCTCTTTTTATAGGTTATGGTGGCTAGGGGGTTATGGTCCAGAGACTTAAATTCCATTAAGCCATTTCTGGCTGTTGGAAAACTAGCCGTTTTATGGCCGTTTCGACATTTGTTGGACCATTAATCTTTGCATCTTGTTGTTGTGAGACAACAATAGCCTAGCCGTTGATTGACATTGGGCTAGCTATGCAGCGATTCAAGGTCTGTACTAATGGCTCAGACGCATTGGCTCATTTAGCTTTGTACAGAATGACTCTTTTCGGATCGATCTATATATACTGAGAGATCTCTCTCTCAGTTCTCTAGTCTCTCTGCCAACCAGCCACCCGCCTGAACCACTTAGTCACACCGCGACTCGCACACGTCTCGCTCCGGTTCGCTCAAGGTCGCGAAGGAGCGACCCTTTGCGACTCTATGCGGACGTGCGAAGTGCAAAGTATGCCACTACAGCCACACTGCCTCACATGCCCACGCCCTCGCACTGAGCCCGAGACCAAGATCAAGACCAAGTCCAAGTCCGAGTCCGAGTTCGTGTCCGAGTCCGAGACTGAGCCCGAGTGCGAGCGCGGGTGTTCCAGTGCTTCGCACTCACTGGAACACGCAAGGTCCATAGTCCACGGACTACGAGGGTAAATATTATAATACTCTACTGTTTTCATTTAAACCAATTTTCCTTCTCTTCCCTTTCCCATGTGGGACTATTCCCAAAAACCCGCAAAAAGGTATTTTTTCAAAACAACTTTTATATATTATATATTATTTTATTATTAAAATATTTATATTAAAATCAATATTTTGCAACAATCCCCCACTTGATTTTATAAAAATATTTTATCGGTTAAACAATACTGCCAGAATAATCAGCTTATATGCATAAAGAAAGATATCTTTCGATTTTAATCTTTCCTTAGTGTAAGTATCTCAAAACTCTGTCGAAATGACTGATAGCCGTAGCTTTGAACCAGTTATTCCTAGATAACAAAGTTGGAGAAACTACACACATATTCGCTATGTGTTTATTAGAGTTCCCACAATCTTACTCAGCACATTTAATGGCCATGTGCTTATCCTAATTCGTGAACGATCCCGAAAGAAAACTCCTAACTCTCATGAGAGACGGCACCATCTCTACGTTCATATAGGTGAAATCCTTCCAGTGTCTCCGTTACTATAAGACACTTGTCCTATAGACTGGATTTCATTAAGAGTTCTCAGACTCAACCCTCTTACGTAACGCTCAGCACTTATCTATTATAGATGAGGTTTTATAATTTAGTGCTGAAAAATTTTCCACATATCAGTGACTTGTTTTTACCCATTAAACCCAAATTTAGAGATTTTCTAACTTCAGGTTGGGTTACCATAACTGGCGGAACTTTGGTTGAAGAGTTTCAACCTCATCCCTCTAGATGTAGCCTTTACTACCTCTCTCAGTAGAGGTTTAGTGAAAGGATCTGTCAGGTTATTGCTTGATTTTACATAAGAAATAGCAATGATTCCATCTCGAATCAACTGTCTGACATAATCATGTCGAAGACTAATATGTCTATACTTACCATTATAAGTGCCGCTATAGGCTCTAGCTAATGTGGTTTCACTATCACAATGTAGTGACACAGCTGATATAGGCTTTACACAGAAAGGAATTTCTAATAGAAGATCCCTTAACCACTCGGCCTCTTTACCTGTTACAGCCAGGGCTATGAATTCAGACTCCATAATCGAATGCGTTATGCAGGTCTGTTTCTTGGATCCCCAAGATACAGCTACACCTCCTAGGATGAATACCCACCCTGTAGTAGACTTGTTGTCCCCTGCACTCGATATCCAACTCGCATCGGTATATCCTTCCAATACGGCCGGAAACTCTGAATAAAATAGTCCTAAGTCTTTGGTTGCTTTTAAGTAACCAAAGACTCTACTAATCGCATTCCAGTGTTCATTACTGGGGTTACTAGTAAACCTACTAAGTTTACTCACAGCATATGCGATATCTGGTCTAGTGCATTGCATAGCATACATAAAACTTCCTATAACACTCGCATATTCTAATTGTGCAATGGTTCTTCCAGTATTTTCTTTTAGCTTGATACTTGGATCAAATGGGGTCTTTGCTTCTTTTATATTTAGATGGTTAAACTTGTTTAGTATCTTCTCAATATAATGAGATTGACACAAAGCATAACCCCCACAATGTTTTTTAACTTTGATACCTAGGATTGTATCAACTTGTCCAAGATATTTCATTTTAAATACTGAAGATAGAAACCTCTTTGTTTCAGTTACACCTTCCATTTTATTACTTATTATTAACATGTCATCAACATACAGACAAATAATAACGATACAACTACCATCTACTTTAGAATATATGCATTTGTCAGCTACATTATGCATGAAACCATGAGATAGTATTTTAGAATCAAACTTCTCATGCCATTGTTTTGGTGCTTGTTTTAATCCATACAATGATTTGACTAATCTACATACTTTGTTTTCATTTCCCGGTAGAACGAATCCTTCAGGTTGTTCCATGTATACCTCCTCATTGAGGTCACCATTCAGGAAAGCGGTCTTTACATCCATTTGATAGATGTGAAGATGATGTATGGAGCTAGCGTAAATAATATCCTAATGGATGTTATCTTAGCTACAGGAGAGTATGTGTCAAAATAATCTATCCCTTCTTTTTATCTAAAACCCTTAGCTACTAGTCGAGCTTTAAAGGTTTGGATAGTTCCATCAGTGTGATATTTCTTTCTAAATACCCACTTACATCCTATGGGTCTAGAACCTGGAGGTAAGTTAACTAGTTCCCATATTTGATTTGACATTATGGATTTCATTTCATCGTTTATAGCTTCTTTCCAGAAAGCTGAGTCTCTAGATGATATAGCCTCTTTATATGATTTATGATCATCTTCTATATTCATCACTATAGGTATTTGTCTTATAACATTTTCTCTATCTGCTTCTACAAGATGGAAAATGATGCGTTGTGAGTCTATGTAGTCATCTCCTAGACTCTTCTCTATTCTTGTTCTTTGATTCCTGCGAGGTTCAATAGGAGCTTCCACTATATGTGGAGCTGTGCTATCTGGTTCTCTATTAGGAGTTTGGATTTCATTATCCTTAGATTTCAAGGATAGTGAGTTCTCAAAGAACTCAACGTCTCTTGATTCTATTATTGTATTAGACTCCATGTCTAGAAGTTTATAAGCTTTACTATTTTGTGCATACCCTACGAAGGCGCACTTAATAGCTCTTGGTCCTAACTTGGTTCTTTTTGGGTCAGGGGTTCTGCAGTATGCATGACACCCCCATACTTTTAGATATCCTAGGTTAGGTTTTCTACCTCTCCACGTTTCATATGGAGATATATTATATTTTTTAGACGGTATTCTATTTAGAATATGACATGCTGCAAGCAGTGCCTCACCCCATAGACTTAGTGGTAACTTTGCTCTTATCAGCATTGAGTTGACCATTTCTACTAATGTCCTATTCTTCCTTTCAGCTATTCCATTTTGTTGAGGTGTGTATGGAGCAGTACATTGATGTATCAGTCCATGTTGTTCACAGAAGTTATCGAATTCATTTGAGAAGTATTCTCCTCCTCTATCGCTACGGAGAATTTTTTATCTTCTTATTTAGTTGATTCTCTACTTCTGCTTTATACACTTTAAACATGTTCAATGCTTCATCTTTGCTCTTTAACAGGTATACATACACATATCTAGAGCAATCATCTATAAAGGTTATGAAGTACCGTTTACCTCCACGAGTAAGAATGTCGTTTAACTCACTGATATCACTGTGCACAAGATCCAACACTTGGGACGATTTTTCAACACTTGGAAAAGGTTTCTTCGTCATTTTGGATCGTATGCACACTTCACATTTTTCGGTTTCATTATCTGTGTATGAGATTAAACCATTCTTAGCCATGAACTTTAAGGTACTATACCCTATATGGGCTAGTCTATCATGCCACAGTCCAGCGGATTCAACCATATACGCAGAAGTGCTACTTTCATTCAGAGAAAACTTGACCATCCCGTTACAAGCATATCCATTTTCGATAAAATTCTCATTCTTAGATAGAATCAGTTTACCTAACTCGTACACCACCCTTATCCCTAGGTTTTCAAGAATATCCCCAGAAACTAAGTTTCGCCTCATGTCTGGGACGTGCAGTACATTAGTCAGAATCACTTTCTTCCCAGAGGTGAATATCAGTTCGACAGTTCCTTTGCCGACGACCTTCGATCGGACTTCATTACCCATTTAGACTTCTTGACCATCGGTCAATTCCTCATAGGGTTTTGAAGGCAGATTTGTCGTAGCACACATGTACAGTAACGGCAGTATCATACCACCAACCTGGAACTTTGCCTTGGATGGCATTCACCTCAGTAATCATGGCCACTATATCGCCTTCTTCTACTGCACTTGCCTCTTGTTTAGACTTGTGATATCGGCATACTCGAGCATAGTGCCCGGTTTTTCCACAGACATGGCATGGGCCTTTGAACTTTCCGTTCTTCTTTTGGGTGTTTTTCTTGAATTTTCCTTTATTGGGTTTCAGGGAATTGTCCTTCTCGGGATGTTTGTTATTAGAGTTCTCTACTACATGTACCTTGGACGAGGTATTCCCGTTATCATTCTTTTTATCACGGTTACGGGATTCTTCCTCAATTTTAAGGTGTTTCTAGATTTGTTCCAGTGTGTAGTCCTCAGTTTTATGCAGCAACTTCTTTCTATAGTCTTTCCACATCTGTGACAATTTGACGATTATAGCCCCGACTTGGAATGATTCAGGAAGATCTATCTTTATCGCTTTAATTTTGTTTACTATTAGCTGCAATTCTTGGATTTGGGGTAGCAGCGGTTTGTTATCTACCATGTTGAAGTCAAAATACTTGGCGATGAGAAACTTGTTTGTACCTTCTTCTTCAGCCTTGTATTTGAACTCCAAAGCAGCCCAGATCTCCTTTGCTGATGACGTCTGTTGATACAAATCGTAGAGACGGTCGGAGAGTGCATTCAGAATGTGTCCTCGACACAAGAGTTCATCTTCGGCTTGTTTTGTGCGAGCGGCCACCTGTTCAGGTGTGTCATCGTCGGTTGCTTCAGGTAGCGCTTGTAAATTTAGATCTAATATATAGTAGATCTTTAGCGCCGTTAGGAGAAACTTCAGCTTGTCTTGCTATCTCGTAAAATTGGTTCCATCGAACCGATCAAGACGTATCAAGTCCTGATTCATCAACTTGATGGATGAAACACTGTTGGCTTTCATTATAAAATAACGCTTTAAGATTGTTGAGAATTTTATACAGATTGATGTAAATTCTGTATAATATGGAAACCGAAAAATCACGATAATAAAAATTAAGGACAGGCTGAAGCACGTCTAAAACCGCTGTCCTTAAAGCGTTATTTGCCCCTACTCAATTAAATTGAGTAAGCTGATAGGTTATAGGCAAATAGCTTCTAGGATACGACGAGCCTGGTGCGGGTCTGCGTTCAGCAAACACGAAGGCCCACCAATTGGAACTCAATTACACAATTTCTGGCAGTATTACAATATAGAGAAAATCCCAAAGAAAGAAAAAGAAAGAAAGAAAAATGGTTTCGACCACTTTGCTTCTGCAGTCGGGTTCAAATCTTCACTATTGGTTCGGTTGAACTGTCTAGAACACACACCCGTGGTTCTGTTCTTCAAGCTAAGGTTCAAGCTTTCTATATGTTGCTGGAAGCACTAGAGTATTTTAGTTGAGAGGGAATGACTGTCTCAGTTCGTATGGGTTTGTTGGAGTGAGTTGAGATGGTTTGGAAACCCATCCAGGCCCTCTTTTTATAGGCTATGGTGGCTAGGGGGTTATGGTCTAGAGACTTAAATTCCATTAAGCCATTTCTGGCTGTTGGAAGACTAGCCGTTTTATGGCCGTTTTCTGACTGTTGGACCATTAATCACAGCATCTTGTTGTTGTGAGACAAGCTAGCCATTTTTTTGTTGGCTAGCCATGCAAGAAGCATAAATTGGTCCTGCACTAATGGCTCACCAGCATTACGATTCTACACTGCAATGACTCTTTTTCGGGTTATATATATACTGAGAGATCTCTCTCTCAGTTCTCTAGTCTCTCTACCAACCAGCCACCCGCCTGAGCCACTTAGTCGCACCGCGACTCGCACACGTCTCGCTCCGGTTCGCTCAAGGTCGCGAAGGAGCGACCCTCTGCGACACGATGCGGACGTGCGAAGTGCAAAGTGCGCCACTAGCGCCTCTACAGCCACACTGCCTCACATGCCCACGCCCTCGCACCGAGCCCAGACCAAGACCAGGTCCGAGTCCGAGTCCGAGTCCGAGACCGAGACCGAGATCGAGCTCGAGCCCGAGCGCGAGCGCGCGCGCGGGTGTTCCAGTGCTTCGCACTGGAACACGCAAGGTCCATAGTCTACGGACTACGAGGGTAACTATTATAATACTCCACTGTTTTCATTTAAACCAATTTTCCTTCTCTTCCCTTTCCCATGTGGGACTATTCCCAAAAACCCGCAAAAAGGTGTTTTTTCAAAACAACTTTTATATATTATATATTATTTTATTATTAAAATATTTATATTAAAATCAATATTTTACAACACAAGATGCTACGTGCGGCCTACCCTGAGTTTTTGGGCCATGGTACATACAATAGGGGTCCCACCTAGCAGATCTTCGTGATCTCATTTTTTACGGACAGAAGAGTAAGATCAATGCAAAATAGTGACAAAGTGCAGTTATACCATACATGGAAGATTGCAAAATGTCATGGAAGAAACAAATTTTAATAAATAAATAAACAAATTGACCAAACGATCTATGCATACTCACGTAATCCATTCATGTACAAGCCCAAGAATTGAAAATTCAGAACCAAACAAAGCCGAGAGCCATCGCCAAGAAGGTTGAAGATTTTGGGGGCCTTGCACAAAACCTTAGGATCTAGCCCTCCAGAACAAACCAGAATTATGGATAATAAAGCAATAAAAACAATCAATGCATCAATCACACACCACACAAGAGATTTTTACGTGGAAAACCCTCAAAGAGGTAAAAACCACGGGACCTCGTCCAGATCAACAATCCACTATGAAGTAAAACGTTACAACCTTCTTCACCCACGTAGGAGTGGATAAACAATAAGAGAAATAGAGAAAACGGAGAGATCTAACCGATTACGAGGACATAGAAGCGTAGAGATATAGATTGCACAGTAGATAACCTCCACGAGCAGAACCTCCCTTCTATAAGCTTCCTCTCTCTCTTCCTCTTTCTCTCTCACCTTTTGATAACCCTAAACCCTTTAGTAAATTCCTTGTAAAGCTTTAGGAAACCCTGTTATATACCTAGAAAAACCCTAGGCAACCCCTTTTATAGTTTAGGAAACTCCTTTCCGCATCCCAGTTGCGAAAGGACTCAAATTCGCAGTTTCGCGCAAAATCGCGGAACAAACTGCATAACCTACGACTAGTCCTGGAAATTTCAAGACTGGTCTTAGCCTCCTACGGCTAGTCGTAGCTCACCTATGACTGGTCATAGACCGCGGAGAAAAAACATCCGAACTCGCTGGACTTTGAGTCGTATCACGACTCGAACCCACGACTGGTCGAACACCAGCCCACGACCGGTCGAGCAGGGCTCACGACCAGTCGAAGACGGGTTAAAAATACCCATCAAATCTTTCCCTTTTTGACCCAGGAGGGATCCACCTTCTTCAAGCCAGCCAGGTTTCTACAAATCTCAAACTTGCCCTTGAGCAAAGCCTTGGTCATCATGTCTGACCCATTATCGTCCGTGTGGACCTTCTCAAGTTGTAACACCTTTTGTTCTAAAGTATCCCTGATCCAGTGATACCGAATCTCTATGTGCTTCGACTTGGAATGCTGACTTGGATTCTTGCTCAAGTGTATAGCACTCTGACTATCGCAATAGACCACGTGCTCCTCCTACTTTAGGCTAAGTTCCTGTAAGAACCTCTTCATCCAAAGCATCTCTTTACATGCCTCTGTGACTGCAATGTACTCGGCCTCTGTCGTCGACAATGCTATGACCTTCTGTAGCTTGCTCTACCAAGAAATCGCTCCCCCTGCAAACGTGAATATGAACCTCGATGTAGACTTCCTGGAGTCTATGTCGCATGCCATATCTGCATCTGTGTAGCCCTCTAACACAGGTTTACTGTCACCATAGCATAGGCTCAACCTGGATGAGCCTCTTAGATATCGTAGTATCCATTTCACCGTTGCCCAATGCTCTTTACCAGGATTGACAAGGTACCGACTGACAACACCAACCGCATATGCTATGTCTGGGCGTGTACACACCATAGCATACATCAAACTTCCTACCACTGACGCGTAGGGTATCTTCTGCATCTCTTCCACCTCTGCCTTCGTCTTGGGACACTGCCTGTCACTTAATCTGAAGTGACCATCTAGTGGAGTACTAACCGGCTTCGCTGCATTCATATTGAACTGCTCTAGGACTTTCTCAATATACCGCTCTTGTGACAGCCAGAGC
Organism: Magnolia changhungtana; assembly: GCA_030180095.1. Taxonomy (NCBI): domain Eukaryota; kingdom Viridiplantae; phylum Streptophyta; class Magnoliopsida; order Magnoliales; family Magnoliaceae; genus Magnolia; species Magnolia changhungtana. The sequence continues at coordinate 2,239,389 of JASAUF010000382.1, forward strand.
TTCCTGCTGCTTCTATTACGGGTTATCTCCATTCCTAGGATCTGTCTAGTCGGTCCTAAGTCTTTCATCGCAAAAGACTTGCCCAACTCCTGTTTCAGCTTGTCGATCTTCTTAATGTCTTTTTCCATGATGAGCATGTCATTAACATATAAGAGCAGTACTAGGAAATCACCATCTGAGAACTTGCGCATGAATATACAGTGGTTCGACTCCGTTCTTTCATACCCATGTTTCAACATAAATGAGTCGAACTTCTTGTACCATTGTTGTGAAGCTTGTTTCAGCCCATAAAAGCTCTTCCTCAGCCTACACACCATATGCTCCTTGCCCTTGACTTCGAACCCCTCTGGTTGGTGCATGTAGATCTCTTCTTCCAGGTCACCATGGAGAAAGGCAGTTTTAACATCTAACTGCTATCTCCAAATCCATGCTAGCTGCCAACCCAACCAACACCCGTATGGATGTCATCTTCACCACTGGTGAGAATATCTCCTTGAAGTCTATGCCTTTCCTCTGACCAAAACCTTTCACCATAAGTCTGGCCTTGAACCTCGTCTGTGAATTCTTCTGCTCAATCTTCTTTCTGAACACCCACTTGTTGCTCAAAGCTTTCTTGCCCTTAGGCAATTTCACCATATCATAGGTGTGGTTCTTATGCAAGGATTCCATCTCCTCTTGCATAGCTTTCAACCACTCCCCCTTAGGCTCGTTGGCTAAGGCCTCAGAATAATCTTCTAGCTCTCCCCCATCGGTTAGCATAATGTACTCATGCGGCGAGTACCTCTTGGACGGCTGTCTGTCCCTAGATGACCTCCTCACCTGTGGCTCAACAGGTGGATCAAGTGGGGGCTGCTCCCCTGGTCCATCTTCTGAAGGAACTCCCTCGTCCTCTGCACCTTGCTGTACTCCCCGTCATCAAGCACCACGGGAGGAGTAACCGGATCCATGTCCTCTAGCTCACCTGAACTAGGTTGGTTCTTCTCTGGCTTACCAATGTCTTCTATACACTGATCTTCAAAGAAAACCACATCTCCGCTCCTGACGAGCTTCCTCTCAGTCAGATCCCACAACCTGTAACCAAACTTTTCATCACCGTACCCTAAGAACACACACTGCCTGATCTTCATATCGAGCTTAGACCTCTCGTCCTTTGGTACGTGAACGGATGTCCTGCATCCAAACACCTTGAGATGACTGTACGATGGATCCAGTCCAGTCCACACCTTCTCAGGTACTTCTCCATTCAACGGGGCTAATGGAGACTTGTTTATCAAATACATCGCTGTGTGCATTGCTTCTCCCCAGAACGTCTTGGGCAATTTTGCATGGGATATCATACATTTGATTCTCTCAACAATGGTGCGATTCATTCGCTCAACTACACCATTATGCTAGGGGGTCTTGGGAACCGTCTGTTCATGCCGTATACCCAGGGACTTGCGGTACTCATGAAAGTCGCCAATGTATTCACCACCATTGTCAGTGCGGATGCACTTCAATGATCTACCCGTCTCTCTCTCTCTCTCTCGACCATAGCATGAAACAATTTAAACACGCCAAAGACCTCGTCCTTGGATTTTAAAGCATAAGCCCAAACCCTCCTAGATGCATCATTTATAAAAGTAATAAAATACAATGTCCCACCCAAGGTTTTTGTCCTCATAGGACCACAAACATCAGAATAAACTAAATCTAATTCATGCACTTTATTAATATGAGAAGCAGTTTTAACGAATGAAACTCTATGTTGTTTCCCTGATAAACAATCAAGACAAGTTTTGAGAGGTGTACTTGTCACATCTGGAAGGAGCCGCTTCTTTGCTAGTAGCTGAAGCCCTTTTTCACTTGTGGCCTAAACGCCTGTGCCACATGTCAATAGCTGAATCTTCCGCTGCGTTCAACACACCCTTGCATATACTGACACTTATCTTGTACAGGGTGCAACACTTCTTTCCTCTGGCCACGATCAATGAACCCTTGATAAGCTTCCATCGCCCACCAGCAAACCGGCTTTCATAGCCATCATCATCCAGCCTTCCCGTCGACATCAAGTTGAGGCGAAGGTCTGGGATATGCCTCACATCCCTGAGAACTAATGTGCAGCCCACATCAGTTTTCATACAAATATCACCGACTCCCACGATTTTTGATACGCCAGAATTTCCCATCTTCACAGTCCCATAGTCACCTGACTTGTAGCTTGTGAAGGAGTCCCTGTGTGGAGTCGCATGAAAAGAAGCTCCCGAGTCAACCACCCAGTTGGTGTCCTGACTCGTAGCCGTGAGACATACATCATGATCTGCAGAAAGAATAACTACAACGTCGCCATCTGAAGCGACCGCAGTGGAATCTGATTCATCTTCCTTCCTTTTTCCTTTCTTGTCGTTCTTCTTACCACGACATTCATGCTTGTAGTGGCCCTTCTTACCACAATTCCAGCATTCAACATCTTTTCTGTTACTCGACTTGCCTCTTGATTTATCTCAGGCCTTCCCGCCCTTCCTGTTCTTTCCTCTCCCCCGTTCCTATGTCACAAGGGCCTCTTGCTGAGTAGACTCCTGAGACTTCCTCCTTATTTCCTCATTGAAGAGACAACTGGTTACCTGTTCCATGGATATCTTTCCGTCTGGCGTGGAGTTACTTAGAGACACCACCAATGTCTCCCAACTATCAGGCAATGAACTAAGCAATAGTAAAGCCTGCAATTCATTATCCAGGACCATCTTCATAGAGGTGAGTTGGTTCACTATATTGCTGACCTCATTCATGTGCTCGGCCACAGAACCACCATCTTTGAATTTGAGATTCACAAGTTACCTTATCAGAAAAATTTTATTACCAGCTGTCTTCCTCTCATACAACTCTTGTAATTTCAGCCATAGGCTAGCGGCTGAGGTTTCCATGGACACATGGTGGAACACAGAATCATCCAACCATTGTCTAATAAACCCCACCACCTTTCGGTCCATCTTCTTCCAATCAATATCAGTCATATCCTTGGATTTTGCTGATATGCCTAAAATTGGAGAATATAAGTTCTTGCAATAAAGCAAGTCCTTCATCTTAGCCTTCCATATGGTCCAGTTAGAACCATTGAGGCTGATCATCCATGATGAGCCACCTTCCATAATTCCAAACCGATCCTACCCATTCAATGAACTTAGCTTTGATACCACTTTGTTGGGGGCCTTGCACAAAACCTTAGGATCTAGCCCTCCAGAACAAACCAGAATTATGGATAATAAAGCAATGAAAACAATCAATGCATCAATCACACACCACACAAGAGATTTTTACGTGGAAAACCCTCAAAGAGGTAAAAACCACGGGACCTCATCCAGATCAACAATCCACTATGAAGTAGAACGTTACAACCTTCTTCACTCACGCAGGAGTGGATAAACAATAAGAGAAATAGAGAAAACGGAGAGATCTAACCGATTACGAGGACATAGAAGCGCTGAGATATAGATTGCACAGTAGATAACCTCCACGAGCAGAACCTCCCTTCTATAAGCTTCCTCTCTCTCTTCCTCTCTCTCTCACCTTTTGATAGCCCTAAACCCTTTAGCAAATCCCTTGTAAAGCTTTAGGAAACCCTGTTGTATACCTAGAAAAAACCTAGGCAACCCCTTTTATAGTTTAGGAAACTCCTTTCCGTATCCTAGTTGCGAAAGGACTCAAATCTGCAGTTTCGTGCAAAATCTCTGAACAAATTGCGTAACCTACGACTAGTCCTGGAAATTCCAGGACTGGTCTTAGCCTCCTACGACTGGTCGTAGCTCACCTACGACAGGTCGTAGACCGCGGAGAAAAAACATCTGAACTCGTTGGACTTTGAGTCGTATCACGATTCGAACCCACGACTGGTTGAACACCACCCCACGGCCGGTTGAGCAGGGCTCATGACCGGTCGAAGATGGATCAAAAATACCCATCAATTACCATAATGAAGAGCTAGACCCCAATACCGAGAAAGCCAACACCTCTTAACAACAACTTCTTCCTGAAAAACAAACCCAGCAATACAAATAAATCTCCAAATAGATTATCAAGAATATTATAGATCTCCTAACGCTGCTGAGGATGCAACGCACAAACCATTTCTTCCTCACTTAGGAAAAATCTACGCATGTTTGATCGAAGATATTGTGCTTCGTTCTCTTTTTCTTTGAGTTGTTGCAATACAATCACCAGCTGGTCTTTCCAATACTGACTCAGGAAAAAAGAAAAAGAAAAAGAGGAAATGAGGAGAAAAATAAATGACATTTCATGGTAGGAATTACTAGATTTCATATCAGAATAATTTACCTCAACTTCCTCCCGAAGAGCAATGATTTCTTCATCTTTCACATCCTTAGTTTGGCCAGTGGATTCAAAAGCAGACTGAAACAAATCACAAAATGTTTGGCTGGTGGATCTCACATCTCCTTGGCATGTTCTAATTTCCAATAAGCGGATTTGTTTAAGTTTACCAAATCATGTCTAATTCACTGACTTCTTACTCAATTGAGAGAAAGAGTGACCTTTTTACTTCATGGGCGACCTATGCCTGGTTAGGCCATAATATCTCAATAGCTAGATTATAACAACCATCTGATGAAAGAGACAGTGACAACCAATAGTTCGCATTTAAAGGAGAGACCAAAATTAGGCAATTGAGATCATCTAATGAGGATCCTTTTCAACGTCTCCCATCTAACCAGGCTGCGAATGATTTGGGTCACCGTAACGTGGCCACAAGTGTAGAGTTTGATAGAGAATTGTATCTTTCCTTAGACATGGTAGCAAGTGGTAATCCTGCAAGGACTACATGTAGGAAATGAAATAGGAAAGCATCTTTTCACTTAGATGTCGAGAATAGCTTTAAGGCGCATACCAATGTATGCTTCTCGAAGATAGTCAAAGCCTCACTTTGGATTCAATTAAGCTTGACTTAATCTAGTCTTTGACACAGGGATGAACGTGATGAGGATAACTACTCCGAATCCATGGAGCTTCTCTGGACTCCTCACAGAGACTTCTCGAATCCATGAGGAAAGAAAGCATAAAATATAAATAAATTCTAAGAAATTCGAAATTGATTAATTAATCCCTAAAAATGAGTTCACAACCCTTTAAATAGGGGTACCAAGCAATGGGAAAGAAATTAGAATTAAACTACAACTAAAACTCCTAGAAATCGCGACTTACTATAAATAGTAAACTTACTATTTATAGACGGTCGTGAAGTCTACTAGTGCGCAAGGTTTTAGGCCAAAAATAGTATGTGTCCTATTTGGCTTCACCAAACCGTTCTCCTAATTATTCTAAGCTCTTTTCACGTTGGGCACAACTCCTAAAGCCCGACGGAAGAAGAGTTATAACCAAACTAAAGCTTACTATTTATAGTAAAAACGAAATTAAAACAGGGAAACGACCTTCGATTCAGGGATTTTTCACAATTATGGGTGTCGCAACCCTGCATGGCAGGGTTGGTTGGCTAAAGTAGCTCGTTCTACCCTAAAATTATATATTTTATGTCAGTTAACTCATTCCGGATTGTGAGATACGCTCGATCTAAGGTCCGACGGTCCGGATCACTTCTGTCATCGACCGGGCCTTTTCTGATCCATCTTGGCCATGAAACTATCCGCGACTCACTCTACATCAGTCCTCTCCACTTCAAAAGAACTCGTCCTCAAGTTCTCATCCTACGCTGGTTCATGATACTTGGTCAGGTCCGCGACGTTGAAAGTCTGTGAGATCGCCATGTCATCTGGAAGATCAACAACATAAGCGTTGTCATTGATCTTTCGAATGATTGGGACTGGTCCAATCTTTTTATTTTTCAACTTTTTGTACGTCCCGGTTGAAAATCTCTCTTTGCGCAGATGGACCATAATGTGGTCGCCCACCTCGAACACTTTTTATCGCCGGTGCTTGTCCGCTTGTTCCTTATACTTCTCATTCGAGGCATGTAGCTTGGTTTGTACTTTCGCATGGATGCCCATGATCTTGTCTGCCATATGTTCTGCTGCAATGCTCGTGCCTGGGTGCTTGGGCAGAGGGACCAAGTCAAGCGTGTGGCAAGACAGTCGTCCATAGATAATCTGGAACGGTGATTTCCCTACGAGCGGTTCACCATGTTGTTGAATGCAAACTCTGCTTGAGACAAGGCCAAATCTCATTGCTTCAGTTTTTCTCCTGAAATACAACGAAGGAGGTTTCCCAATGTGTGATTCACAACTTCAGTCTGCCCATCAGTCTGTGGGTGGTAAGCACTGCTGAATTGAAGTCGTGTATCGAATCAAGTCCACAAAATCCACCAAAAGTGGCTAATGAACTTCATGTCATGATCAGAAGTAATGTTCTTGGAGACCCCATGTAGCCGTACGACCTCCCTGAAGAATAGATTCATCACGTGTGTTGTATCGAGGGTCTTTTTGTATGGGATAAAGTGTGTCATCTTGGAAAAATGATCTACCACAACGAACACCGAATCCATACCGTGTTGTGTTCGTGGGAGACCAAGCACGAAGTCCATTGATAAATCCTCCCAAGGACCGTCAGGCACAGGTAACGAGGTGTAGAGGCCCGTATTCTGATATTGTCCTTTGGGGGTCTGACAAATATGACAACGTTGTACGGCTTTTCTCACATCACGTACTAATTGCGGCCAGTAATACCACTCTTCCACAAGAGCTCGCGTCTTGTCTCACCTAAGTGTCCACCGAGGCCACCTTCATGTAGCTCCTGAATAATCTACTCTCTCAGAGAACTTTCGGGGATGCACAATCGATTCCTTTTGAAAAGAAAATCGTCTTGTATATAAAGGTCACTGGGGTGACCTCCTTGGCACTTCATCCAAGAATCTTTGAAGTCTTTATCCTCGGCATACAGCTCCTTGAGACAGTCGAAGCCGACCACCTCATTGCTCATCGTAACAAGTAGTGATGCACAACGACTAAGTGCATCTACCACCTTGTTCTGTTGCCCTGACTTGTGCTTCAGAACCCATCTAGCATGCACACGATTCACGTTAGTCTGACTATTAATAAACTTTAATGCTTGATAGTCAGTATACAGAACAAACTCTCTTTGAATCAGATAATGCCGCCAATGTCGCAGCGCTTGAACAACTGCGTACAACTCAGGCTCATAAGTCGACCACTTCTTTCGGGCTTCGCTAAGCTTCTCGCTGTAGATGGCTACGGGCCTACCTTCCTATGATAATACTCCTTCAATTCCGACGTATAAAGCGTTACACTCAACCTCAAATAATTTGTCGAAATTAGGGAGTACCAAGACCGGTGTTGTAGACAAACGTGTTTGATCTCATGAAAGCTCTTGTCATCTTTATTGGTCCACTGGAACGGTCCTTTTTTCATGCAATCTGTTATAGGCGTGACTATGGTGCTAAAATCTCGCACAAATCGAAGATAGAAAGTCGTCAACCCATAAAAACTCCTCACCTCATGAATGTTTTTCGGGATCGATCATTCCCTAATAGCTCGCACTTTTCATCGTTCACACGAATGCCTGTGGACGTAACAAAAAAAACCCTAGAAACAACAGGCTGTCAGTTAAAAAACTACACTTCTTCAAGTTGAGGTACAACTTGTTAATTTGTAGGACCTGGAGCACCTGCCTGAGATATTTCCTATGCTCCGCCTCATCCTGGCTATATATCAATATGTCACTAAAATATACTATCACAAATCGGCCAGTAAATGATTTTAGCACTTGATTTATTAAACATATAAAAGTACTTGGTGCATTCGATAGGCTGAAGGGCATGACCAACCACTCATACAACCCTTCCTTGGTCTTGAATGTCGTTTTTCACTCATCACTAGGTCGGATACGAATCTGATGGTACCCACTCCTTAGATCTAGTTTAGAGAATACCTTGGTTCCTTCTAGCATATCAAGCATGTCGTTTAACCGTGGTATTGGGAACCGATATTTGATGGTAATTTTGTTGATTGCCCGGCTGTCGACACACATGCGCCAGCTTCCATCTTTTTTTTTGTGTTAATAATACTGGTACGGCACATGGACTCATGCTCTCTCTCAAGAGACCCTTACGGATCAATTCCTCCACTTGCCCCTGATGTATCTCACACTCCTTCGAACTCATCCGATAATAAGGGTGGTTGGGCAGGCTAGCCCCAGGAACGAGGTCTATGTGATGTTGGATGTCCCTCATGGGAGGCAATCCATCAGGTAAATCCTCAGGCCAGACTTCTTTGAATTCGTTTAGTAATAGTTTTAAACTTGGAGGGATGTTTGAGGGTTCCTCTTCCTCGTCCTTAACCACTGCGGCGTATACCTCGTCAGTTTCTTTGGATTTCTCCATGAAATCCCGAATGGTTAAGAGGGAACTCCCCTCCACTTTAGAAGCTTCAGGGTGGTTCTCTGGTGCCATAGGGGCAAAGACTATTTTTCCACTATCCTTGACGAATACGTAGACATTGTCTCATCCCCGATGGGTCGCATCACGATCCGACTGCCAAGGTCTACCAAGTAACATGTGGCACGCTTCCATGTCGACCATGTCACAAAGTATCTGATCCTTATAATTTTTACCAATTGAAAATGAGATAGTGTATTGTTTAGTTACCTTGGTCTCATTCACCTTTTTTATCCAGCCAATTGAGTACGGGGAAGGATGTTTTGTCGTTGGTAACCGCAACTTGTCCACCATCACCCTTGAGACGATGTTCTCGCTACTACCACTGTCTATGATCACATCACAGACCTTTCCGTTGACAGTGCACCGAGTACGAAATATATTGTGTCGCTGTGGATGTAATTCTTTTTGTGGGGTATATAGTAATCGCCTCACAACTAAAAATTCACCACGATCCTCGCCCGTCACTTCATCGCCACTTGCTATTTCTTCAGTGGTTTGTTTATGTTCATCATAACCATGACCTTCTTCTGCGGCCTCATCTTCAGTGCCCCCTTCGTTTATAGTCAAGTGTGCTGTGAGACGTTGAGGACAGGTGTTTGATAAGTGGCCTGGCTGGCCATAGCAGTAACAATTGTTCGACCTTGGCCGAGCATAAGGATTTGGAACCCTACTTGAGCTCGCTGTTGTGGGTGCTGCACGTTGAGGCCTGGATGAGCCGCTCCCCGTATCACGGTTTGCGGTTGTAGGAGGTTGAAGACGTTCTCCTACTGGATCTTTTCCTCGTGCCAGCACAGGATCCTACGTAGGACCCGTCATGGGGGGTCGAGTTGAAGGATAGGGACGAGCAGAAACTCTTACAAGTTGCGTTTCTGCTTTACCCGCCAATTGAACTACTTCATCCACGGTCCCGACTGGGTACATCTGAACTCAGTCCTGAATTGTCGGTCGCAATCCACCTATAAATCGTGCCACCTTCTGTGACTCAGATTCTGACAGATCGTTTCGTGTAGCCAACTGCTCGAATTCTTCAGTGTAATCTGTGACGGTTCGATTTTCTTGTCGACAATTTTGGTATTGCTGGAATAATATCTGCTCATAATCACTGGGGAGAAATCGTGATCGAAGAAAACGTCTCATCCATGGCTATGATGAGATGGGCCCCTTGTTCTGGCGGGCTCGTGAGAGTTGTAATTGTTCCCACCATGCAGAAGCACTAGATTTTAACTTAAACGCTACCAATTTTACCTTTTTATGATCTGGCACGTCCATATAATCAAAATATCTCTTTACTTCGGCTAGCCAGTCAAGGAAATCTTCTATACGTAATAAACCATTAAAACTAGGAAGTTCAGCCTTACCTCGATAGTCTCTTTCAGCATGATCTAAGTGATCGCCTCCATAGATTGGCTGTCGGGCAAAACCCTCATTAAGGTCCTCGTCGCTAGAACTTGAATCATCTGGTATAGCCCTACGGTTTGCCACTGGTAATGCTCTACGAAAATCGAGGTGGTGTCGTACAGCAACTACGGGTGGCGGAGCCTAGGGCTCGGGGCGGAAGTAGCGCATCCGCAAGACGGTCGAGGGTTACCTGCAGCCCTTGCATGGTCAACTGACTCTCCCGGTGGAAAGTTTCCATTCTTTCCGAAAGATAACGAATCCCTGGATCACCAATCATAGGATTTTGATTCATACTTTCATTGTTTGCCATCGGCCCAAGGGGAATCCTCGCTTTGATAGCAATTGACGTAGGGATGAACGTGATGAGGATAACTACTCCGAATCCACGGAGCTTCTCTGGACTCCTCACAGAGACTTCTCGAATCCACGAGGAAAGAAAGCAAAAAATAAAAATAAATTCTAAGAAATTCAAAATTGATTAATTAATCCCTAAAAACGAGTTTGCAACCCTTTAAATAGGGGTACCAAGCAATGGGAAAGAAATCAGAATCAAACTACAACTAAAACTCCTAAAAATCGCGACTTACTATAAATAGTAAACTTACTATTTATAGACGGTCATGATGTCTACTAGTGCACAAGGTTTTCGGCCAAAAATAGTAAGTGTCCTATTTGGCTTCACCAAACCGTTCTCCTAATTATTCTAAGCTCTTTTCACGTTGGGCGCAACTCCTAAAGCCCAATGGAAGAAGAGTTATAACCAAACTAAAACTTACTATTTATAGTAAAAACGAAATTAAAACAGGGAAACGACCGTCAATCCAGGGGTTTTTTGCAATTTTAAGCATCGCAACCTGGCATAGCGGGGTTGGTTGGCTAAAGTAGCTCGTTCTACCCCAAAATCATATATTTTACGTCAGCTAACTCATTCCGGATTGCGAGATACGCCCGATCTAAGGTTCGACGGTCTGGATCACTTCTGTTGTTGACTGGGCCTTTTCTGATCCATCTTGGCCATGAAACTGTCCGTGACCTGCTCTACATCAGTCTTTCAACGAGCTTGCCACGTATTTCAATCATTTCCACAAACACTTAGACTACACATTTTAACCTACACGGTACAACTCAGTTATAAGCTATATTAGGGCAAATCCTTTCATAAGGAGTTGTCACGTATTCAACAATCACATGTTCATGGTGAGTAATCATGGCAAGCACAAAACCAAATTTCTGACATATCCCGTCATTTCAACCTACACATGGAATAACCTATATTCAACATAGTTCATATATAACCGTAAAGAGAGGAAAATAGTATATCTAACATGTGAAATGACAACCCAGTCGGTTATAAATCATTAACCGATATTGAAAGCTTTCAAAACCATAACCTATACGTTTATAGTCCGCACCTTTCATCGGTAAACTCATAACGGATTCAGTTTGAACACTCCGCCTTCGTCTACGGTACAATGGCAGCCTATAGTATGAAATAGGTTAGCTATTTCATCACATACCCTATTTGAATCCCTAAAACAGATTAGGGTTATGATTTCTTACCCGAAAATGGAATCAGAATCGCCAGAATAGAGATCGGTAGTGATGGCTAAGCACGTGGAACGGCGAGATTGAGTTCCGAGAACAATCTCCCTCACTCTCTCTCTCTCTCTCTCTCTCTCTCTCTTTCTCTCTCTTTCCTTCTCTTTTCTCTCTCTTCTCTCTCTAGGGTTTGCAAATTCGTATGTGAAGGGAGAGAGAGGGTTTAAGGCCCTTATATAGGCTCAAATGTGAGCTCAATGGCCCCAGGGCCATGGTATACTTATGTTATAGCCAAAACCCATCTGTTTCGGCTCAACGGAATACTTCTGGAGGCCCATTTTCTACGTGCGGTTGGACTTAAGCTCCTTGACATTGGATCCAGGTCCAGTTAAGTTTTCGGTCCGATCGAATTTACAGATCGGCTGTGGCGGACCAGTTTTAGTTCAACGGTCACCGGTGCTCGATCAGGGCCACAAGTGTACTGACATGTGTTGAAAATTTTCCCTGATCCGAGGGTGTAATTGGGTCAGATTCTGACGGTCTAAATCCTTAGATTCAACCTATAAGTGAGATGACTCAATTCACTTAAGTCTCATTTTATTTTCTAAAGATATTCGCGTTTCTCACACACTTCGCTCCGGGCTCAAGTTGTGCGTTTCTGGATACTGTTAGGACTTGATTTTCGAGATGGTTGTCAAGCCCAGCAAGGCGGTCATAACCGTATAGTTTCGTAGTAACTGGACTTTCAACGCATGATCCAGTTCCGATACGGAGTTTCGGTGTGCTCCCGAGAACAACTGGGATTAAAGATTGATCCTAAGTTTTAAGGTAATATAGCGATAATGATTCTGCACATTTTGGATCTTGCAGATCATATTTAAAGTGATTAGTGATAATTTCACAGGTACTCTAGTTTAGCACTAGCTAATTCTCGCCTAATTTCTAAAGGATTTGGTCCTGAGTGATTTCAGCCTGAGGTGAAACTCGGGTCTTTGTATGGATTTTTTCGAGATATTACAATCAGGATTGCTAGCAACACTCAATGGGGCCCACCACCATATTGTTTGTTTGCGAGAAATCCACCGGGTCCATTAGTTTTGCCAGCTCATGTTAGAAAATTAGCCCTAAAAATGCAGCATATTCAAAACTCAAGTGGACCATAGGAAATAGTGGGAATTGAACGCCTATGGTTGAAACATTTGTGAGGCCACAAAAGTTTTGGATCAACTAATACTTTTGCTTTTTAAATTCATTTCAGTGACAATGACCTTACGAACATATAAAAACATCACATTGGGCTGAAGGAAGATTTCAACTGAAGTAATTTTCCTCCCCAACTTTTCCTATCATGTGGCCCACTTAAGTTTTAGATCTGTCTTAGTTTTGGGCTGATTTCCTAATTACATGAGCTGGAAAAATGGATGGACGGTATGAATTTCTAACAAACATCACAATAAGCCCCACCCATCTTCCGACACTACTTGAGTCCGTCCATAAGTAAGCAGGGAATAATCATTACCATAGGTTGGAGCTTTGCGAGTCTCACTGGAGATTGGCCCGAGCTTTGAGTGGCCACTGTGATGTATGGATCTTATCCACACCTTCCATTCATTTTTCCGTATTATTTAAGGGTATGACCCCACAAATGAGGCAGATCCTAGGCTCAAGTGGACCACACCACAGGAAGCAGCAGTGATAATGATTCTCACCGTTGAAACTTTTCTAGGGCCCACCATGATATTTATTTGCCATCCAACTTATTCATAAAGTTAGATAGACCTGGATGAAGAGAAAACACAAATATCAGTAAAATTTAAATCCCGCTTTGTAGTCCACCCGAGCCCTGGATCTGCCTCATTTTTAGGCTTATACATTAAAATGATACAAAAAAAATGTGTGGACCATGTCCAATCCCATCCGACCGGAGGGGGTAGGATGCAATCCACATCCCACGTGAGTTCCATACAAACCATCCATCACATGTGTCCCCCATGTTAGGCCCTGATCCCAAATCCAGCTATATCCTTAGGTCAGTTGGGCTACACCAAAGATGACAATGGAAGACATTGGGAAAGGAACTACCATCATATAAACTTTCAAATGGAATGTGTAGTCCACCAAGTTGTGTACATCCAATCCAATCCGGCCATTAAATGATCTCCACCAGGATCAAGCCCCCACCAAAAATCATCCAATTAAAGAACTCATGTGGGCTACACCACGTCAATATATAGGTTTTGGGCATGATTACACATTGCTCCCTATAATGTGTCCCACCTGAGTTGTGGATCTGGACGGTTCTACGGTGAAAATAAATAGTCTCACAAGATGCACAGTTAAGATTCCAAATAAACATCTTGGGTGGGCCAACATATCCCAATTGTACAGTAACAACCATGCCATACGAACACGCATGATCACTACAGTCCTGACAAGGATTGCCTGCGAATCCTGCCAGGGGAAGCTAGCTAGGGCCCACCGTGATCTTTGTGGGAAATCCATTCCATTCATAAGTTTTTCTATATCATGTGAGGACATGAGACAAAAAGTAATTTAGATCCAAAGCTCAAGTGGCCCTCACGACAAGAAAAAGTGGGCAGGGAAATGCCTACCATTGAAGCCTTCTTGTGATACACCTGAGCTTCGGATGAACTGAAAACACACAAATATTAGCCTGATTCAGAGCTTCGGTGGCCCCACAAATGTTTCAACAGTAAAAGTTTAATCCTCTCTTTTTCGTATCATGCGGCCCACTTGAGTTTTTGATGTACTTCATTTTTGCCCATGTCCTAATTTTATCTAGAAAAATGGATGAACTGTGTGGATTTCTAGCAAACATCATGGTGGGCCCCACCTAACTTCTTTCGAAAGGGCTTTCTCAGCCATCCGCGTCCTACTCGTACCATCACGAGGTTTTCTTCCTCCACAAGGATCGGATGGGGCCCACAGAGATGTTTATAAGAAATCCACCCCGTCCATCCATTTTGAATGTTCATCTTAGTAAATGAAACAAAAAATGAGGTGATCTAAAACTAAGTTTTGTCACACGTGAGGAAAAATTAGGGAAAGAAATTCCTACCACTCCACCTTGATGTTTATATGCCATCTAAACCGTTTATAAGGTCGTTATCACTGGGATTAGGTGAAAATAAATAAATAAATAAATAAAAATTCCCAACACAAAAATTTTATGCCACAAGAATGTTTCAACGATTCACACAGAAAACTCGCTGTTTCCTCTCATGTGGCCCACTTAAGTTTTGGATACACATTGGTTTTGGTCGCATATCCTAAAATGAGCTCAAAAAGCATATGAACGGGGAAGATTTCTCAATAACATCTCGGTGGACCCCACCTAGCATCCTTGTGCAGGAACTTCCCGCGAAATACTTCGCAGGAAATTCGCGTCCTACCGTGATTCCGTGACGTTGTTTGTAAAAACGGAGGCGGATTGCGTCCTACCCTCACCCGGACGGTAATCCGTTCAGCGAGGGTTATGTGGGGGCCACCATGATGTACGTATTTTATCCACGCCGTTCATCATTATTTTCAAACCATTTTAAGGGGTAAGATATAAGTTAATGCAGTCATGGTCGTTAAGAGACCACAGTGTGGATTGAATTTTTCACCATTAAAAACTTTTTAAAAACTTCTTAGGTGCTGGAGAAGTTTCAGATCAAGCTGATATTTTTGTTTTCACTTCATCAACGTCCATCTTATGAATAGGTTGGATGGTAGGAAAACATCACGGTGGCCCTTAGAAAGGTTTCAACCGTGAGTGTTTATCACTACAGCTTCCTTTGGTATTGTTCAATGGAGCTGTGGAGCTGCTTCATGTTTTTAGATTTTAGATTAAAATGATCTGATAAAAGCGACGTGGATAAAATAAATTAAATCACGGTGTGCCCACAAAGCCCTTCCCGGACGGATTACCGTCCGACCGGACGTATAACGCAATCGGCCTCCAAAACTACGAGAACGGATCGGCTACTCGGTCATCTGTGGGCCTAACCATGATGTATGTGTTTAATCCATTCCGTTCATCCATTTTTACAGATCATTTTATGGTTTGATACATAAATTAGAGGGATAAAAATATCATGTGTACCAAACCACAGGTAAACAATAGTGATAGGATATCGACCATTAAAATCCTCCTAAGGCCCGACGTACTTTTTATTTGACATCCAATCTGTTTATTAGGTCATACAGACCCAGATGAAGGGACAAAACAAAGATCAGCTTGATCCAAAACTTTTATGGCCCATAAAAAGTTTTAATGGTCAACGTTCATTCAAAACAATTTCTTTTAATGTAGTCTACTTGAGATTGATATATACCTAAATTTTAGTCTCATACCATAAAATGATCTATAAAAATCAATCGATGGCATGGATGAAACACATACATCATGGTGGGCCCTCAGAACACTGACCATCATCCATTGGCCACTGGCAGGGGAGTAGCCAATTCGTTTCCGGAGGCGGATTTCCTGCAAAAGCTTTCGCAGGAAGTTCCTACGGAACTCGGGTGGGCCCCCTGTTATGTTTTTGAGAAATTATCCTCATCCATCCATTTTTTTTTTTAATTTCATTTTAGGACATGATGCCAAAAATGAACCGTATCCAATGCTCAAGTGGACCGTAATAAAGGAAAAGATGGTTAAAGAAATTTCTACCGTTGAAATCTCCCTGGATTCAACAGTGATGTTTATGTGCCATCCATACCGTTAATAACGTCATTACAACTGGAATTAACTCAAAACAAAAATATTAGCATAATTCAAAACTTCCCGTGAATATTTCAACTGTGTACATTCAATTATTACGTTTCCGGTCCACTTGAGCATTGGATACTGTTCATTTTTAGCATCATGTCTTAAAATGAATTAAAAAAACGGATGGACGGGGATGATTTCTCAAAACATAACACTGGGCCCACCTGGGTTACCAGCGCAGTAACTTCCTGCGAAAGGCCTCCGCGTCCTTCTTTTCCTCGAAAGACTCCTGTTCCAACCCAAACAACAAATCCTCTGTCTTCTGTATATAAATACAGTGCTCGTTCAACGTACTCATAGCTTCTCCTCTTCCGTAGAAACACCCGTTACTTCTCTTCTCCTGCAATGGCTGCACCTAGCAACCAATTCCTCCCACTGATTCTAATCACATTCGGCGTTATTTTTCTTCTAAATCTTCGATGTGCTGCTGCTCAAGCCATGGATTGTAACTTTCAAGGCATATATAATTTCGGCGACTCGATCTCAGATACCGGAAACCTTATCCGTGAAGACAATCTCGGCACCTTTGAGCCCATAACTAAACTTCCGTATGGCGAAACGTACTTCCACCAACCCACCGGCCGATGCTCAAATGGGCTGCTCATGGTCGACTTCTTCGGTATTGAAAAATATCTTCCATTGTTTTTTTTTTTTTTTTTTTAAATGAGTTGGGTCCATCGTTTAGTGGTCCAGATTGTTGTTCTGATAGGCGCTGCGCATGGCAATTAGAAAATTTTTTGATGGGAAGATCATAACCGTCCAATATTTTATTTTTGTTGCTGTTGTTTTTGTATTCCTCTTATTTACAGGTCAATTGAAGGGTTGGGGTTATCCCACTTAGTAGATTTGTAGCCATGGTCCATCCACTTGGGGGCCCATTAAATAAAGAGTCTAAATCATTTAGTAGAATCTTAGGACGAGGATCATATAACTTCTCAAAATTCTCTTTGGTATATGAGCTTTATCCAATAAATTAGATTTTCTATCAGGTTTTAGGAGGAATTATATGATGGAATGTAGTGTAGGCAACCCAACTTGAAAGAGCCAAAAGATTTGATGGCTAGGATCTTCCAATCTGGGAGACTTGTCCATCCCCAGTGGGTCCCATCATATAAACTTTCAAGAATACTAAACTGTGGGCCCCACTTGCAGATAGTGTTGGTTTTGACACTTGGATATATGTTTTTTGGTGGGATTTTCAAACACCAGACCAGATTTAGGTAGCCAGCCCAACCATTGAAAAAAGAGGATGTACGGCCAACTAGTGTGGTCCACCGAATCTCTACCGTAGATGAGACCGACCTATGAACCGTGTGATCTGGACTCTTCATCTAGTGGACTCATAAGGGGAGCTGCAGTGCATTGTTTAGAATAGTTAGGTCTTTGATAAGTGGGGTTTATGTAAGGTGATCAGAACCGTTAACTAAAGCCCTCAAGGGTTGCACGTGGGACCCACCAATGTGTGTAGAATCCAACCTGTGGAATTCATGCCTGGATTAAAGGTGGGCCCACTTGGATCCACCGATGTGCGTAGAAGAATTCATGCCTGGATCAGAGGTGGGCCCACTTGGACCCACCAAAGTATAGCCACAGTTTGATAAACGGCCATGAATGCATGCTATCGACTGGCCCACCAATCACATATTTTTTTCACATTTTTTCGTGCTCATTCAAATTGTTTTTCTTTTTTTTTTTTTTTTTTTTTTTTTTTTCTTTTTTTACAGCAAGGTGGTTAGAGCTTCCATTTATCAACCCATACCTTCAGAGCGACGCATCATTCGTCAGTGGAGTTAATTTTGCAGTAGCAGGAGCGACAGCACTCCAGCCATCCTTTTGGCTGAACCATGGCGTCCAGACGCTTAATACAAACAGTTCCCTTGAAGTTCAGCTCAACTGGTTTAAGGCCTATCTCCACTCTGTCTGTTTCTCGCAAATTGGTAAGATCAACGGCGATCCATGGTTTCACATTAAATTCATCTTAATTGCCATTGTATAACCATGATTCAAATCCGTGGATAGGATGGTTACGATTCTCTAATATAGGTTCATCTTCAAAAGAAAACCCCAACAACTAAATGGCTAAAATTGCAGATTGGGTCAATTTTTCCTTAAACAATTTCAACCGCCCATTTTATAGATGATCGATTAGATGTAAGAATCAACCAATGGGCAGGAATTCCAGGAGCACTAGATTATTTCTCATGTTGCAATAATGGACATTGGTATGACTTAGTGTACTGGTGTGGCCCACTCAATGAATAACTTGGTTTTCGTACCAGGTGATCATGGTGTGGCCCATCTTGTATCTGATCAATTAGCGTTCTAACACTTTTTTTCGGTGGGCCTGCAGTATGTGAAAATGCGCTACTGGAGCAAGCACTGTTTTTGGTGGGAGAGATTGGTGGTAACGACTACAACTATGCTTTCATACAAGGAAAATCCATTGAAGAGGTTACAACCTTTGTGCCCAATGTGGTCAACAAGATCAAGGATGTTGCTAGTGTAAGTTCTCTTTTTCTCTATCTCGATACCAATGTTCAAACATGTAGAACATCATAGCCATGTATTGCATGGGACCCACCATCTAGATTAATTGGCTGAAAAAAGGTCTACGTCCCCATGCTATCATGGGCTCACCAGATGAACAATCCCCATCATGCATTTTTGTGCTCAAAAAAATTTGAAACCGACCTTTGAAGTATGTATGAGGACAAATTGACCATTAAATCATATCTGATTATAGTTATGATTTACTTTTTTTCTTGTGGTGATGATGAATCCAGCAACTCATCGACGCCGGTGCTGTTCATCTTGTCATCCCCGGGAATTTCCCGATCGGCTGCATACCGATCTACCTCACAATATTCCGCAGCGACGATCCAGCATCGTACGATGAAAACAATTGTCTAAGATACTTCAACGACTTCGCAATGTCCCACAACCGTCAACTCCAGCAGGCCATCCAAGAGCTGAAAGAGGAATTCCCTCACGTTCTGATAGCATACGCCGATTACTACAATACACTAATGGGGATCATTAAGGATGCTTCAGATAATGGTAAGTGCAAGCCGCATCCCAGTAACTCATCTCATGCAGATAACATTGGCAACCTAGCCGCATAGCAGATAGTAGCCTAGCTCTTATGATTTCGTTTTGATAACAATCACTAAGGATTTCTTTCCAATGTTCATGACCAGGATTCGAGTCGGATAGTTTGTTGAAAGCATGTTGTGGAATTGCTGGCACTTACAACTTCAATCTCGTTAGTATGTGTGGTATGGAGGGTGTTCCGGTGTGCCCTAACCCTGAAAAATACATCCATTGGGACGGCGTTCATCTCACCCAAGAGGCTTA
This sequence comes from Magnolia changhungtana, assembly GCA_030180095.1. Taxonomy (NCBI): domain Eukaryota; kingdom Viridiplantae; phylum Streptophyta; class Magnoliopsida; order Magnoliales; family Magnoliaceae; genus Magnolia; species Magnolia changhungtana. The sequence goes on from JASAUF010000382.1 coordinate 2,258,855, forward strand.
TGGGCAAATGGCTAGTTCGCTCATTTCCAGCGTCGCTAGACAGTGGAAATGTTTGGCATAGAAATTTCTTTTTAGCTTTTCTTTTTTGCAGATTTTTTACCTTAATGCTTAGAAACACAGGCTTTATTATTTTATTTTATTTTATTTTTTTATATAAGAGATAATTAATTTTTAATTCGAGATACATGTTCGTTGTCAAGCTATTTTAGATTAATGAGATATTTTTCTTTTAAAAGTTCTGGTGGGGCATCGTGGTGCGCATGTGACATCCACTCAATTCATTATTTGTGTCAGCTCTAAATGTTAGAACGTGAACCCAGATGTAAAGCTGATCGAAACACAAACCTTCTTGGGGCCCAACTGATGGTTGGACTAGCTGATTTCTCGGGGACGTTCCATAATGATGATAGGCGGCACCTGATTCACGAGTTAGGTGGCCTACACAAACCACGGTTAAGCCCTGATAGATGCCTATATGTAAACCAGTTCAATTGGTGGAATCCAGCTGATGGTTGGATTGGGCTAATTGCGATATACTACCAACTTGACCGGCCCCTAAACCTAATTTTCTAGATGGGTCCTTTGGACCACAACAGGTCTGACCTGCATAGGACCATCTTTGAGCAAGGTCCATTTTTCAGACAGGCAAGTTGGGCGGCAACCACCTGTGATTGAACCATGATCTTTCAGTAACTATCAAAAGATCATGAAAATTACTATAACAAAAAGTTGCATAACAATGCCGAAAGATTTGAAGTATGGTTTATTTTAAAAACCAACGGTAAGTTATAGTAAAGATTTCTGAGTTTCTTTTTTCTGCTGTTGCTCTATCTCCAACTCCCTCAGCTGCAACATATCTCGTCTGGCTGATGAAACAGAACACAAACCATAGAGCAATGAAAACATGATTGAGATTACTCAGCCTCTACTCAAGCAAGAGTATCCTAAGCACAGTCGAATAAACACTGAGATCAAACTCAAACTGAGCTCAGTCTAATCAAACTGAATAATCCAAGCGACCTAAGCCATCGATCATAGTGGGGGATGCACCCAAAAGTCATCCAGATTGGAAGACCCTAGTCGTCCATCCACGGATGGATCAGCAAGCCATGGGCCACGCCTGTACAGACAGGGAGCATGTATCAAATTGAATTGAGGTCCATGTGTGTGTTGGATTTTTATTTTTATTTTACTTCCATGGTTGATTAAACTAATTCAATTTGAATGTGCACCCAAACGCGGCCTAAGAGTAAGCATTACATTCAGTTAGTTACAATTCCAAACACAAAATTAAAAAGAAAATCCCACATTAAGTTTAGAGAAACTACCAGTGACAGCATCTTGCAGCGTCGGCCGGCCAGTACGGCTGATCCAATATTGAAGTCGATCTTCAGCAATGTCATTTTCCACACCATGGATTACAGCTCTTGCCCAGAAAATTATCAGCCATGCCTGCAATACAGTAATATTTGGTATGTGGATTATAAAAACAGAAGCTAAATTACAAGAGCTTTAGACAGTGTTACAGGATATGTATGTACAGCTGTACATGTCCTATACTCTAATACTGTTGTACATGCATACACTATACTCTTATACATACATATCCTATAATCTAACACACAACGACATGATAATTGTTGTGCATTTGAATTGCTGCGCACGAGTTGTGGATCATGTTCCAATGGGGTGATTAGGACTGTCCTTTGCTGATGTTTCTGTCATATGGCTCATACGATGTGTGGGCTCTAGGTGGTAATGACTGTCCAAAATCAAGCATTTTGGATTAGTTACAATTGTAGTATTTAAGGGCTTACAATGGTTAGGATCATCAACAGGCCAGCTAGATTTTTAGACATGGTAATGAAAATATAATCTCAATCCAAAACAGAGTTGTTTAAGAAGTCAGCAACAGACCCTCTTGAAATGGACGTCGTCTGCTTCGTCGTCACTTAATTCTACAAGAACAATACCAATGTCAGATTTGTGCTCAATCTCCTTTCACTACGGTAATTGCAGATATTGGAACAATAAGAAACGTGATTGCAATTGGGTCATCCTTGCTTTCATCATTTACATTTGCAATTCGATTGACTAATGCATCCGAACGAGGCTGATCCAGGCAAAGTGAGCTCATTTTTCAATTGCCATTGAAAGTTGCAAATGCCTATCAACATATTCAAAAGCATACTGCAAGTGACTGAGTGAGAGAGGTGGAATCGCCTTACCAAGTAGTTTCAGAGATGGGGCAGCTGAATACACAAGAAGCAAAAAAGAGAGAAGTGTTAGTACAAAGATATATTAATGTGGCTTATCATCTAATACTATGGTTTTGAAATCCACAGGATATTAGAGAAAGAATTTGTGTTGGAATCAAATGAATAAAGTTCTAAAATGATAAGGATGGTAGACCATAACCTGATATGAATCGCATATTGCTGCCTGCGCGATTGTGATTACTCATTTCCAGCACAACAGCTTCCTCAACCTTGAAAATAACAGCCAAAAAAGGGAGAGAGAGGGAGGGAGGGAGAGAGAGAGAGAGAGAGAGAGAGAGAGAGAGAGAGAGAGACCGAGCATATGCTAAGAATTGTAAATGAAAAATGCCCAACGAAAAAACCTCACCGTGTGCCACATTGGCATGTGTGAATCAGTGAGTCCCATAGTAATGTAGAAACCAATATGAGAACTTCAAAAATCAACAATAGAAGAATACCGTCAAAAAAGTTAGTTCCCTTAATCCTTTCTCAACTGCAAGCATGCTCTCGATATTGAGTTTTCCCTTTATATCTTTAATCACATCCCGTGCAAGTTTACTCCTCTTCGAATCATCGTTACCTGTGAATAGTGAATACAGAAATAATCCATAAACAGAGAGAGAGAGAGAGAGAGAGAGAGAGAGGTGATTGATGCATGAGGGCTGCATTTGGATGCACAAGTGAATTGAATTGAGGAATGGAAAGATGTAGTTCTGTTTCCTAGTATTTCATAATGAGGAAGTAGCCGTCAATTGTTTTTGTTGCTATCAGAGTCCAACTCAAAAGTCACATGATTACAATCAAGCCATTTCCACTTTGTTAGACTAGTATTTCCAATTCAGTTCGATAGTGCATCCAAACGCATCATAGAGTCCAGCTTGAGATTACTAGCCTTGGTTCTCAAAATCTTCCTTAGTTTTTTCTCCAATAGAAATGACCAGTTCAAGAGGAATAGGCGCTAATGCTGCCCAGTGCTCATGTTTCGACTTTGCAATCCCTGGAAAGAGATCTATGAAAAAAAAGAAAATATAAAAAAAGAAAAAAAAAAAAAAGAAGAAAGAAAAAAAAAGACATGGTTAGATCAACTGTAAAGGAAAAAAAGAGGATGCGTTTGGTTGCACTGAATATCATGAAAGTTCATGAGCAATGTGATGGTTATCAGAGTGTATTATATCTAATCATACTCTACCCCCATGAACCACTGCACAAGATCTTGGCCACTCATCAGGTGGGCCACAGTTTCTGCTTGGTAGCCAGAAATCAGGCCAGTCCTGTCATTGTTGGACTACACATGCATAACAATATACTTTTCAAATGGCGTTTCACCTGCTCTCCACATTCAAGATGCTATGTGCGGCACCCTGAGTTTTTGGGCCATAGTGCATACAACAGGGGTCCCACCTAGCAGATCTTCGTGATCTCATTTTGCACTGACAGAAGAGTACGATCAATGCAAAATAGTGACAAAGTGCAGTTATACCATACATGGAAGATTGCAAAATGTCATGGAAGAAACAAATTTTAATAAATAATAAACAAATAGACCAAACGATCTATTCATACTCACGTAATCCATTCATGTACGAGCCCAAGAATTGAAAATTCAGAACCAAACAAAGCCAAGAGCCATCACCAAGAAGATTGAAGATTACCATAATGAAGAGCTAGACCCCAATAACGAGAAAGCCAACACCTCTTAGCAACAACTTCTTCCTGAAAAACAAACCCAGCAATACAAATAAATCTCCAAATGGATTATCAAGAATATTATAGATCTCCTAACACTGCTGAGGATGAAAAGCACAAACCATTTCTTCCTCACTTAGGAAAAATCTACACATGTTTGATCGAAGAGATTGTGCTTCGTTCTCTTTTTCTTTGAGCTGTTGCAATACAATCACCAGCTGGTCTTTCCAATACTGACTCAGGAAAAAAAAAAGAAGAGGAAATGAGGAGAAAAATAAATGACATTTCACGGTAGGAATTACTAGATTTCATATCAGAATAATTTACCTCAACTTCCTCCCGAAGAGCAATGATTTCTTCATCTTTCACATCCTTAGTTTGGCCAGTGGATTCAAAAGCAGACTGAAACAAATCACAAAATGTTTGGCTGGTGGATCTCACATCTCCTTGGCATGTTCTAATTTCCAATAAGCGGATTTGTTTAAGTTTACCAAATCATGTCTAATTCACTGACTTCTTACTCAATTGAGAGAAAGAGTGACCTTTTTACTTCATGGGCGACCTATGCCTGGTTAGGCCATAATATCTCAATAGCTAGATTATAACAACCATCTGATGAAAGGGACAGTGACAACCAATGGTTCACATTTAAAGGAGAGACCAAAATCAGGCAATTGGGATCATCTGATGAGGATCCTTTTCAATGTCTCCCATCCAACCGGGCTGCGAATGATTTGGGGTCACTGTAACGTGGCCACAAGTGTAGAGTTTGATAGAGAATTGTATCTTTCCTTAGACATGGTAGCAAGTGGTAATCCTGCAAGGACTACATGTAGGAAATAAAATAGGAAAGCATCTTTTCACTTTTAGGATGTCAAGAATAGCTTTAAGGTGCATACCAATGTATGCTTCTTGAAGATAGTCAAAGCCTCCCTTTGGATTCAATTAAGCTTGACTCAATCTAGTCTTCCAGCGAGCTTGCACTACCCGATGAAGACACGATACATGACCTTAGCTCTAGATGCCCAAAACGAATATTAAAGAAGGAAATGGAAGTTAAAGTGATTCAAGCACTTATCTCCATCTTTTCTTATAGAAGGAGAGTAACTATGGAATTAATAAAATGCATAGTTCCAATGTAGTGACTATTAGATGCTTCTAGGCCAAGAGACCCTTCAGCTTACCTAGGTGCTTAGAGACCAATGACCTTTTTCTCATCATTAGGCTTGAGGCCCAACGGATAGGTCCATCTTGAAAAGAATTGGATCATGATGGTGGCCCAATAGCCTAGCTCGGCCCCGCCGCAAACATGCAAGTACCAACATGCGTGAACACTGGTACTTGGCACCTAAGCTAGACCACCATTTACTTAGTGAAACCTGAAGTGAAAGCTAGATATGAATGATTTTATACAAACCACATTTCAACTTCACTTCGAATGTGAGACTTTAGAAAACAAGTTTTCAAAGATAAACTTATATACAAAAATTAAAAAAACTAAGTTAACATTACATTGCCCTATTGACAGAAATAAAGGACTGACAACCTGGAAGGTGATGGATCCCATGTCCCCTATTTCAGCAACCAATGGTAGGTGATAGTCCACAAGGATCATAATTCTATGACTAGTAAGCCAGGCCTCTGCAAATAACTTGTCCAGTGGAAGTGTATTAGATCACAAATCACAACATAAGAACTAACCTGATTTTCATATTTCTGAGCTACGGCATCTGCTATCGCCCATTGCTCTTTCGTGTAATAAAGCTGCATGAAAATTCGAACATGGCATTACACATGTATATATTAAAAAAAGATTCATTAACTCATCAAGATATAAAGAAAAACGCACCAACTCACAAACAATCTCGTACTCTTCTTGTAGCCAATCAAGCTGCAATTAAAGCACAAGTAAGATTCAACAACTAAATTGGCCAGACAGTTCAAATCATGTGCCCCCTTTGTTGATGGAGCATAGCCCAGGAATAACCATGCTATTTGGACAAATCTAACTTTCCAATTGATCACACCCTGATCCATAGCTCAAGTGGTAGACTGAGTGAAAGATAACTCATTTCAACACTGAGGTCTTGGTATCAATCCCTAGTGGGGGTGGCTAACAGTAAAGTGTCAACTGACAGTGGGGTGTACTAACAAGCTAACAAAAAAAAAAAAAAACTATCCAATTGATCGATGCTGGCATGATAAGATAGTTGAGGTTTAGACCCTCCAATCAGTGCGACTTTCGGCCAATGATCCACGACAATGGGGCCCATAGTTTAGACTGTCTGGATAGTGGCACATTTAAGCCACATGAACCATGCACATGTCCCTTTGATTTAAGTATTCACTGGCAATTGAGTATTGGAGTCTCTAAGCCCAATTTAAATAAGATGTTCGTCTACCTTGTATTATTTTCAGAGGATGAGGATAAAAATGGATGAAAGTTGTTAAATACCATCTCTCGAAGAGCTTTACGGCCATCTACCATTTGGCCCGCATATCCTTGAGACCTGAAAATTCCCTTTACAATGAAAATTGTACAAATAAAACAAACACATGCATGCAGACACAATCACATGGGGGAGGGACGGGGGGAGAGAGAGAGAGAGAGAGAGAGAGAGAGAGAGAGAGAGAGAGAGAGAGAGAGAGAGAGAGAGAGAGAGAGAGAGAGAGAGAGAGATTATAGATGCAAATCCACCGAAGAGCATCACGACACATGATTTGCATTGTACCTTAACCATCATTTTTCTACTGATATGAAATTAGAAAATATGGTATTCTGATCACAAATAAAATCAGTACATCACAATATATGGGTGCTTACATATATAAATGGACACAATACTAAGTCGCCCATCTAAAAATACGCACGCATACATATGTATGTAATATTTGGGAGTGTTACAATCCAATGTGACCATTTTGCTGCTCTGAGAGTGAAGAAATCTTATCCATGGTCAAAATATTTCAATGCATTTTGGGCCTGTTTGGATTGTGAATTACATCAGTAATGTATTGTAAAAGGGCAAGGATTACAAATTAGAATACCTGTCTCCTGAAAACAAGTAACTTGACCGACAGTTCCCATGTTTGGATAGGAGTGGTAAGATTGTAATGATGATACAATTACATTACTTCAATGTCAAATCATAGAGAAAAATACACTGATGTGCATGTTTGAATAGGAGATTTCAACTGCAATGCAACATAAAATTAGAATGATTATGAAGTCCTTTACCTGTCTCCTATTACATCTATATTTGACCGCCGAAATTACGGATATAAACAAATGATATAAAATCATAATGATGACACTTTCACGTTACATTACTGATATAATTCACAATCCAAACAGGCCTTAAGGGGAAAATCCATTAAACAACAAGACATAGATTTATTTACTTTGGATCTGTTTGGTTTTCACTGTAAGGTTCCTTCGATGGTTTATAAGTTGTGGCCCCCAGCAGTTCTTTATTAGGTGTTGTAGAAATCATTGCCCCCCATGGTTCTGTATTAGATGGTTTAGAAGTCATGGCCCCAGGCTGTTCTATATTGGATGGTGTAGAAATCATGGCCCCCAGTGTTTCTGTATTGGAAGGTGTAGAAGTCGTCACCACCGGCGATTCGGTATTGGATGGTGAAGGCAGCACCAATGAAATGACTGGAGCTGACAGTTTTCGAGGATTGGCGCGAATCCATGGAACTTCATCTAACTGATAAAACACAACAAAATTCAATTAGCAAGCTGAGTTGAAAAACCAAGTTGATTCTGTGGAAAGAGAAAGAGGTCCAGTAAATATTTTCAACTAAACAGAACTGAGGTTTGCTAACCATGCCACTCATCATGATGACTTCCATCATGGATCTTACCATATTAAACAGTCTGGCCGGTGGGATAATTCTAAGTTTTGGATTTGAGGTCAGTGATGGATTGTTAAAGGAGTTGTTTATTTTCAAATATCCATCCCTTTCCCTAAAGTCCAGTGACAGCCATGGTGGGACCCTCCTGATTAGCAGCTTGGATCTTTCACACATGCACCTTATTTGCTCTTATGTACATGTAGCAGTTATTAGCATTTTCATTTGAGCAAATAATTCCAAACAGTTGGGGTTATCTTTTAGTGATCCGGATCATTTAGTTAGTGCAGCCATCCAATCAGTGGACCTCTTAACGTTGCATATGAACACTTGGCTATATATACTTTTCAAATGACTATTTGCAAGAAGAAGAAGAATAAGAAGAACCAATCCTTTGTTGAATTCAATTCTTTCTCTCAATCCAATTCAAAAATAGTCTCAAGAAACAGCAAATCAACCACAACTGGAAGGTGATGGATTCATGTCCATTGTGTCCACAATCAATGGTGGGCCATAGTCCTCAAGGACCACAATCTTTTGACTACTAAGCCAGGCCTCTACAAAATAACTCATCTGGGTGGCAGTGCATCTCCACTTACATCACAAATCACAACATAAGAACTAACCTGATTTTCATATTTCTTAGCTACAGCGTCTGCTATCGCCCATTGTTCTTCCGTGTAAAAAAGCTGCACAGAAACATTTGAACATGGCATTACACATGTATTTGATAAAAAGGATTCACTGACTCATCAAGATATAAATAAAAATGTACCAACTCAGAAACAATCTCATACTCTTCTTGTAGCCAATCAAGCTGCAGTTAAAGCACACGTAAGATTAAAAAACTACATGGTCCAGACAGTTCAAATCACGCACCCCCTTTGTTGATGGAGCATAGTGCAACAAGAACAATGCTGTTTGGACAAATCTTACTATCTGATTGATCATCGCCAGCTCAATAAGACAGTTGAGGTTTAGAACCTCCAATCAGTGTAACTTTGAGGCATGATCCATGACAATGGGCCCGCAGTTTAGACTGTCTGGATTGCAGCACACTTAAACCATGTCAAACATGCACACATCCCCTTGATTTAAGTATTTACTGGCAAATGAGTATTGGAGTCTCTAAACCCAACTTAAATAAGATGGCCATCTACCTTCTCTTACTTCCAGAGGACAAAGGAAAAAAAAAAAAAAACATCAATGGAAGTTGTTAAATACCGTCTCTCGAAAAGCTTTACAGCTATCTTCCATATGGCCCACATGCCTTTGAGACCTGCAAATTCCCTTTGGAATAAAAATTATACAAATGAAACAAACACATGATATGAACACACTCACATGGAGAAAGAGAGAATTATGGATGCAAATCCACTGAAGAGCATCATTACACATGAATGGGAACTGTAAAATTTTTCTACAGGTATGAAATTAGAAAATATGGTGTTCTGATCACAGATAAAATCAGTACATCCCGACATATGGATGCCTACATATATATACATGTATTCGTGATATTCGGTCGCACATGTAAAAGGTGCATGAATAGAGAGATATATAATATTTGTGAGTGTTGCAGTTCAATGTGACTGTTTTGGTGCCCTGAGAGTGAGGATATCTATGCATGGTCGAAAGATTTCATTGCATTAGAGGAGGAGAAAATCCATTAAACAACACAACATAGATTTCTTTACTTCGTATCTGTTTGGTTTTCATTGTAAGCTTCCTTCGATGGTGTAGAAGTTGTGGCCACCAGCAGTTCTGTATTGGGTGATGTAGAAATTATGGGCTCCCGTGGTTCTGTATTAGATGGTTTAGACATTGTAGCTCCCGGATGTTCTGTATTGGATGGTGTAGAAATCACAGCTCCTGGTGTTTCTGTATTAGATGGTGTAGAATTCGTCGCCTCCAGCAGTTCTATATTGGATGGTAAAGGCAGCAGCAATGAAATGACTGGGGCCGACAATCTTGCAGGAGCAGTGCAAATCCATGGAACTTCATCTAACTAATAAAATACAACAAAATCCAATTAGAAAACTACTGAGTTGATTATGTGGAAAAAGAAAAAGGTCCAATAAATATATTCTACTAAAAAGAACTGAGGTTTGCTTATCTTTATACAGGAGCGAATAGGTTGTATGTGTGAATAGAGCACAATTGCGTGAGATCCATGCCATTCATCATGTTGGCCCCACCATAGATCATACTATATCCAACAGTCTGGCCAATAGGCAATGATGGATTGTTAAAGGAGTGATTTATTTCAATTATCCATACCTTTCCCTAACTGTCAGCCATAATTGTCATAATTATCAGCATTTTCATTTGGCAAACAATTCCACACTGTTGGGGCTATCTTGTAATGATCCAGAATGTCTAGTTAGTGGGCCATATAGCACATGGGAGTGGACTGAAAATATCCACCAAAATCCTAGCCATCTGATTAGTGGATGGATCTCTTAACATTGAAAATGAACTGTTGGCTATATCTAATTTTCAAATGACTGTTTGAAGGTTAATCCTAGGATGGCTAGGGTTGTCTGCTTTAAGAGGGGTGCTTGTCGTGCTAGACGAAAAGACTGGACTGTTGAAATGTGAGGCCCACCAGAACAGAGTGTTAGTCTAAGGAAATGTTTTCTTCTTTAAGAGAGGTGGTTGTCCGACTAGATGGGAGGACTAGACCATTGAAATCTGAGGCCCACCAGAACAAAGTGTTAGTATGAGAAGATGCCCATCCATTATTGACTCAATTCATAGACAGATCTTGATTTAAGAGCTATTGGATGCAAATAACATCAAAATGAAATAATAGAACCAATCCTTCAAAAACTCAATTCAAAGAGAGAGAGAGAGAGAGAGAGAGAGGGAGAGATTTCCAATCCTTTGTTGAATTTGGTTCTTTGTAAAATTCGACTCAAGAAAATCAGTTCCAGTTTACATTAACACGCAAACTCCAAATATCACAGTATTTTTGGACAATTCCTTCTCTCAGTCCAATTCAAAAATAGGCTCAAGAAACAGCAAATCATCAAACCTTTAATTCAACAGAAGAAAGAAAAGGTTCCCACGCATCTGCTGAACTCACAAATTAGCAAACCTGAATTCAACAGAAGAAAGAAAAAGTTCCTAAACATTAACTCGAGCCTTTGTAGAATTGAATTCAATGAAGATCCCATCCAATCATAAACACGAAATCTCAAATCAAAACAGACTCGAGGAACAGGGTATCTGAAAAACCCAATCATTTTGAGAATTCAATTCAAGAATCAGATTCAAATTTGAGAAGTCCAAGATATCACTATCTTTATTTAATAATTCCTAAATAGAGCTTGAAGAACAAACACACAACAGACTCGAGAAACGGGGTATGAGTAAAACCCAATCATTTCGAGAATTCACTTCAAGAATCAGATTCAAATTTGGGAAGTCCAAGATATCACAATCTTTATTCAATAATTCCTTAATAGAGCTTCAAGAACAAGCTAAAGAAACATCAAATCCCAATATAATCATAAAATTCAATGAAATTGCAAAGATGTTTTGGAATTACCGAAGGCAACCAACTTCTATTCAGCATCCCAGATGGGCTTTGCAGAAAATGTGTACTGCCACAATAGAACATGTCGCTGCCGATGCTGCTGTTGGTGCATTCTTGGTCAGAATGTTGCAGTGTCATGGCCTGCATGGGCTGTGGAAGAGTGGGCTCTCTCGGCATATCTCTACCATCATAAAGGGATGCATTGTCACCTTGCCCACCTCCACCTTCACTGTTAGAAAGGTGTGGCATCATGGTCTGCGAGAGGTGCAGAATGTTGGGCCCCATTGAAGCATCTCCAGCACTAAGAAGGAATGTGTCTTCTCCATTGCTGCTCCCGCCTTCGTTGTCGGAACAGAGGAGCATCGTGGTCTGAAAGATACAAGTGGTGGGCCCTGTCGAAACATCTCCAATGCTAAGAAGGAATGCATCTTCTCCATTAATTCTGCCCCCTCCATTTCTGGAAGGGTGTCGCACCGTGGTCTGCGTGAGGCGGGGAGTGGTGGGCCCTTTCAGAACATCTCCAGTGCTGAGAAGGATTGCGCCATCTCCATTGCTGCCCCCACATTCATTGCTGGAAGGTTGTGGCATCGTGGTATGTGAGAGGCTCGTTGGAATATCTCCGGCACTGAGAAGGAATGTGTCATCTCCATTGCTGCCCCCACCATTGTCAGAAGGGTGTGGCATCATGTTCTGCGAGTGGTGTGGAGAATTCGGCTCCGGTAGAACATCTCCACCTCTGGATGCATTATCACCATCTATGCCCCCACCTCTGTTATCGGAATGGCTCAGTGTAGTTGTCCGCTGAGTGGTGGGCCTTATCGGAATAACCCCACTTCTGAGATGGAGAAAATCACCATCTCCAATGCCTGGGTCTTCTTCTTCAAGCGGCAGCATGATCTTCCGGAGACGCTGGTGGGCAGCCCTTTTCTGAGAGCTCCGGGGAATCTTGATACTCTTGTTCTTAAGAATCCTCATGGCCTCTTCAAGAATCGTGGATGATGGGCCGGGGATGCTCGAATTGGGTTCTTTTGACTGCACTTTAGCAAGATAAATGGAGGTGGGCGACGGGATGATTCTTGTGACACCATTCTCTGTCACCAATCCATACTGTTTTCTGGCCAGTTTCATGGATGTCGATTGTAATGAGACGGTGCCGCTAGGACCCCCAATCGCCAATGGTGCAGATGGTTGGTGAGATGAGCTAGAGCTGTCGTAACTGTCCGTCATCATCAGCAGGGTCTGTTGTGGAACCACTGGTGCGGGTTGCGCCAATCCATTTTGTTTTCCTGCCGCTTCCATGGATATATATTGTGATGATGCAGTGCAGCTCGGACTGCCAGTCGTAGATGGTGCAGATGGTTGGTGAGATGCGCCGGAGCTGCTGGAACTGTCGGTCATCGTCAGCAGGGTCTGTTTTGGAGCCACTGGTGCTGGTTGCACCAATCCATATTGTTTTCTGGCTGGTTTCATGGATATTGATTGTGATGAGGCAGTGCTGCTTGGACCGTCAGTCGCCAACGGTGCAGATGGTTGGTGAGATGTGCTAGTGATGCTGGAACCATCCATTGTCATCGGCAGGCTCTGTTGTGGAGCCGCTGGTGCAGGTTGAGACGGCTGAAAGTTTCCCATGGCCCCCACCTCGCCATTCTGTGATAGCAGGCTCCGGGGATTTGGTGGCCACATGATAGCAGATTTCCGAAACCAATCCATGGATTCTTGGAGAGAGAGAGAGAGAGAGAGAGAGAGAGATCTGGTTTTAGTTGCTCTGCCTTCTGAGAGTGGATGAGGCCATGACCATGGGGCCCACCTCAATCTATGTGTTACATATCCACTCCGTCCATTCATTTTTAGAGATCATTTTATGATACAATCAAAAAATGAGGTAGATCCAAATCTTAGACGGACGACACATTAGGATTTGAATTTCCACCATTAAAAACTTCTTGGGCCCACAAAAGTTTTAGATCAAGCTTCTAATTGTGTTTTCCCTTCATCCAGGTGCCTAGGAAGTTTTTAATGGTAGGTGTTCAATCACCACTGTGTTCCTGTGGTGTGGCCCACCCGAGATTTGGATCTGCCTCAATTTTGGAATTAAGACATAAAATGATATGGGAAAACGGATGGACGGCGTGGATATACAAAAGATAAATCGAAGTGGACCCACGGGCAGGGCCTGAACCCTCTAAGCTGTTACCCTGTCTCAGCTAAATCCGCGCTACTTGGAGGAAATGTTTTAAAAGTCCGTTACCTTGAAAAATGGCGGAAATATCATCCTAACGGGCTTATACGGTGAAACCGGAAGTAATTGGATATGGTAGATCCATATCTATACCGTACACGTGGAATTGTAATGTGATAATCGGGACTGTACATCTGGCGTTACTCAACATCGATGTTCCATTTTTGCAAAAATCACACTAATCAGACATTCATAGAAATCACTTTCCATGGTTTAATTTTGACCATTAACAGTCTTTCTTTACTGCGGTAAATTTTCAGGCCTTTCATCAGATGTTTTGATCAGTCGGCATATGTATCTCTTGAATAATTTTCCATCCATTGAAGGTCCCAGTAGATAGATGGTCTCAAATGTCACTCTGCCACGTGTACTGTAGCGAGATGGGTTTACCATACTCCATTATTCCGGCTCTCTTGTTGGGTTGAATGAACGCGGATGGGAAGGGTTACTACCCCGGCCTTCCTGATCTCGGTGGGTTTCATCCAAACCATACATCCATTTTTCCATATCATTTTAGGAAATAAACTTAAAAATGAATCAGATCCAAGATTCAAGTGGACCACACATTATGTATTAAATGATCGCCGTTGAAAGCTTCTTGCGGGCAACAGAAGTTTTGTACCTAAATGATATTTGTTTTTTCCTCTCATCCAGGTTTATGTGACCTTACTAACATGTTGGATGGCAAATAAACATCCCGGTGGGCCCTGGAAAGGTTTCAACGGTAGACCTCATTATCACCACTGCTTCCTGTGGTGTGGTCCACTTGAGACTCGTATATATCTCATTTTTTTGTACCATGATCTAAAATGATATGTAAAAGTGAATAGACGGTGTAGATAAAACCTATATATCACGGTGGCCACTCAGAGTTCCTGCCAGCGCCGAGGTTGGACGGCACGGAAGTGCCCAATCCGCGTCAATCGCAATTTGACATGATGCATTGTCCCATTCTCGCAGTATCATAAGCGGGCGGATTTCCACCATGGATTACATAGATGATGATATGAACCGTTCGTTTTCTGAATTCTATTATCCACGAGCCTTCATAAAAAACATTCGTTGAATGAATAATTCTCTATGAAGATGAATATGTAACATTGAAAAGTATTTTTTTTAATGGTTCATATTCAAATTCAACATCAAAGGTCAGGATCGTCAATGAAACATGATTATAGAATTACAGCTTCTATATGCTACTAATGAGAAAATGAACGGTTGCAACCTGAGAGTGGAAATCCTCGTCAGTTCGAGACTGTGATCCGACGGCACCATATCTTATCAAAATCCGCACCCAAGCCCAAGTTTGATAGGAGAGCGGATTGGCCGGTCTACCACACACGGCTGGTGTATTAACGTAGCTAGGCAAGTTCTGTGGGTCCATCATGAGGTATTTGCTATATCCAAACCATCCCTACATTTGGTGAGCTCTATTAAGGATTCGACAGAAAAATAAGACATATCTAAAGATTAATTGAACCATACTACAAAAAGCTGTGGAGGATTTAACGTCTATCATTGAAACCCTTTTTGAAGTCACGGAAGTTTTTGATCAATATGAAATTTATTTTTCCTCTTCATCCATGTATTTTTTTACCTTATTAAAATATTTGATGGAAAATAAACATTACGATGGACCTACAGAATTTTTAAAACTGAAAATCATTATCCTAGTTGCTATACTTTTGGTGTGGTTGATTTGAGATTTGGATATGATTCGTTTTCTCTTATAATGCTCTGTAATAATCTCGAAAAATGAATCATGAGTGTAGATATAATAAATACATCATTATGTGCCCATGTAACTTTGTCCTACTTATCACTTTTGGTACTTACTCGGAGCCGGAGGAGCGTCGGCGCTCGTCTTCGCACGACACGTATCTACACTAGATATATCGCTGGTGTGTGGTACACCGGCCAATCCTCTTCCAAGTTTGATAGGAGAGCGGATTTGCATGTGTGGGGCCCACATAGATGGGCGTGAGAAATCTAATTCGTCAATCTATTTTTTAAGATCACGGTAGGATATGAATGTACAAAAAAACAGACATATATAAAACTTACGTGGGCCATACCTAGTGGAACAGTAGAGATTAAAGAAATTTTTGGCACTGTAGATGCTTGCTTTTTATATGTTTTTTTATTCTGGACCGCTAAAAACTTATATTGCAAAAGTAAAATTTTCAACCACATAGAGAGGGTTTTGGACAAAAATAAGCAGCGAAAAAAATAAAGGAATTTTCATTTATATTGAGTTGTAATACCGGTAAAGGTTTAGATTAGTAAGATAGATTTTGTCTGGCTCCAAAAAAAAAATAGAAGGAAGATCGTTGGGTGGGCTCCACTGTGATTCCTTTCGAACATCAACACCGTCCACTAAATGCACCATTCCATATTGGGCCTGGACGGCCCAAAATCAGGTAAATCTGTGACTCAGATGGGCCACACCATCTAAAACCATAAGTATACATGCCAAAAATATATAAAAGCACTGGTGGGACCCACCTGAGTTTTCCATGCACCTGAAACTTGGTCTGAACCCTCATTCAAGTGGGATACACATAATGGATGGGCTGGATTTGCAAAAAACATCTCGGTGGGCCCTCAAAAATGGTTATGAATGTTTTAATGGTGCACGGTCCCTCTGCACTTCTGTATGTGGTGTGGCCCACTAAAATCACGGATTGACTTGATTTTGGGCCATCTAAGCCCAAAATGGAATGGTACATCTTGTGGACGGTGTTGATTTTCGAAAGGCATCACGGTGGGGCCCACCCAGCTCGACCTCACGGACGACCGCTTTACGCTGGAGTGCATAGGACTTTTCCATATATATATATATATATATATATATATAAAGCGGTCGTCCGTGAGGTCGAGCTAGGTGGGCCCTACCATGATGCCTTTCGAACATCAACATCGTCCACCAGATGCACCATTCCACAGTGGGCCTGGAAGGCCCAAAATCAGGTCAATCCGTGACTCAGGTGGGCCACACCATATAAAACCATAAGTATACATGCCAAAAATATATAAAAGCATTGGTGGGACCCACCTGAGTTTTCCATGCACCTGAAACTTGGTCTGAACCCTCATTCAAGTGAGACACACATAATGGATGGGCTGGATTTGCAAAAAACATCTCGGTAGGCCCTCAAAAATGGTTATGAATGTTTTAATGGTACATGGCCCCTCTACACTTCTATATGTAGTGTGGCCCACTAAAGTCACTGATTGACCTCATTTTGGGCCGTTCAGGCCCACTATGGAATGGTGCATATGGTGGATGGTGTTGATGTTCGAAAGGCATCACGGTGGGGCCCACCCAGCTCGACCGCTTTACGCTCGAGCGCATAGTACCTTTTCCATATATATATATATATATGGTACGGTCTTCCATGAGGTCGAGTTGGTGTGGGGCCCACCGTGATTCCGTTCGAACATCTATCCCCTCAGTCAGATGAACCATCCCAGGTGGGGCCCACACGCTAGAAATCACCTCAATCCGTGACTTTTATGGGCCACACCACATACAGAAGTGGAGAGGGGCTGTGCACCATTGAAACATTCAAAACCAGTTGTAGGGGCCTTTCGAGAGATTTATTCCTAATCAAAACCGTCCATCATGTGTGTCCCACTTGAAAGTAATTTAAACCACTTTTCAGGTGGTATCCACATCTCAGGTGGGGCCCACCAAGTACTTTTACATGTTTTTTCTTGTATACTTATGTTTTCAGATGGTATGGCTCACCTGATTATGGTGGACGGACGATTTTGGGCCGTCCAGCCCTAAAATGGGACGGTGCACCTGGTGGACGATGTGGATCTTCGAACGGAATCACTGTGGGACCCACCCCAGCTCGCCCTCACGGACGACCGCTTGAGGCTCGAGCGCATAGTACCTTTTCCACACATATATATATATATATATATATATATATATATATATATATATATATAAAAGTTTCATTAAAAATTCAACCAATTTCCTAACATTTTTTGTTCCTACGCTCAACTTAAGTGGTAATAAACATATGAACGATTGGGATGACATATAAACATCATTTTCAACTCCAGAGAGGTTTCAACCGTGGACGTTTCCATTCTTACTGTTTTATTTTTTGTAGCCCACCTGAGTTTTGGATCTTCGTAATTTTTATCATGATATCTTATTATGGTCTTTAAAAATAGATGGACGGAGTGGATTTGTCACGGACATCTCTGTGGGTCCCACACATACCCGGCACAGGTATATCTCTATGGCCGGGGCACAGCCAGAACTTATAGAGATTTGCGCGCACACACGCGGGTGCAATGCAGCTCATGCACACGCCCGTACTTGTCACAGCGCGGTATATGGTTATAATATATCCAGACCCTCCATCAAGTGTGCTTTACCATGTGGATGTTTTTTCATGAAAAAAAATCTGGTACGTTGCCAGATAAGCCACGACTATATATATATATATATATATATATATATATATATATATATATATATGGCCCACTTGGAGAGTAGAAAAAGGTTATTCTTGGATAATAGCATCTAAATGGTGGTAGTGCTCTAATGAATGGATTGGATCTCAGAAAAAAAATGTACTACGTTGGCAGATGTGCGTCGTTTGCATGATATGCCTTTTACACGCGTGTAGGTTTAGCAAATTTCTTGATAGCTGGTAGCAAAGAAGCGGATTGCCAGTGACCCCGGGCACAGAGATATGCCTGCCCGGGGCTGTGTGGGGTCCACTGAGATGTCAGTGACAAATCCCTTAAACAACACAACATAGATTTGGTGCCCTGAGAGTGAGGAAATCTATTCATGGTCAAAAGATTTCATTGCATTAAAGGAGGAGAAAATCCAAATCCATTAAACAACACAGCATAGATTTCTTTACTTTTTGTATCTGTTTAGTTTTCATTGTACGTTTCCTTCAATGGTGTAGAAGTTGTGGCCACCAGCAGTTCTGTATTGGGTGATGTAGAAATCATGGGTCCCCATCGTTCTGTATTAGATGGTTTAGATATTGTGGCTCCAGGATGTTCTGTATTGGATGGTGTAGAAATCACGGCTCCCGGTGTTTCTGTATTTAATGGTGTAGAATTCATCCCCTCCAGCAGTTCTGTATTGGATGGTAAAGGCAGCAGCAATGAAACGACTGGAGCCGACAATCTTGCAGGAGCAGTGCCAATCCATGGAACTTCATCTAACTAATAAAATACAACAAAATCCAATTAGAAAACTACTGAGTTGATTGTGTGGAAAAAGAAAAAGATCCAATAAATATATTCTACTAAACAGAACTGAGGTTTGCTAATCTTTATACAAGAGTGAATAGGATGTATGTGTGAATAGAGCACAATTGCGTGAGATCCATGCCATTCATCATGTTGGCCCCACCATAGATCATACCATACCCAACGGTCTGGCCAAAAGGGAATGATGGATTGTTAAAGGAGTGATGTATTTCAATTATCCATACCTTTCCCTAACTGTCAGCCATAATTGTCATAATTATCAGCATTTTCATTTGGCAAACAATTCCACACTGTTGGGGTTATCTTGTAATGATCTAGAATGTCTAGTTAGTGGGCCATTTAGCACATGGGAGTGGACTGAAAATATCCACCAAAATCCTAGCCATCTGATTAGTGGATGGATCTCTTAACATTGAAAATGAACTGTTGGCGATATCTAATTTTCAAATGACTGTTTGAAGTTTAATCCTAGGATGGCTAGGGTTGTCTGCTTTAAGAAGGGTGGTTGTCGTGCTAGATGAAAAGACTAGAATGCTGAAATGTGAGGCCCACCAGAACAAAGTGTTAGTATGAGGAAATGTTTTCTTCTTTAAGAGAGGGGTTTGTTCGACTAGATGGGAGGACTAGACCATTGAAATCTGAGGCCCACCAAAACAAAGTGTTAGTTAGTATGAGAAGATGCCTATTCATTATTGGCACAGATCTTGATTTAAGAGCTATTGGATGCAAATAACATCAAAAATGAAATAATAGAACCAATCCTTCAAAAACTCAATTGAGAGAGAGAGAGAGAGAGAGAGAGAGAGAGAGAGAGATTTCCAATCCTTCATGTGTTGAATTTGGTTCTTTGTAAAATTCGACTCAAGAAAATCAGTTCCAGTTTACATTAACACGCAAACTCCAAATATCACAGTATTTTTGGAGAATTCATTCTCTCAGTCCAATTCAAAAATAGGCTCAAGAAACAGCAAATTATCAAACCTTTAATTCAACAGAAGAAAGAAAAGGTTCCTAAACATGAACTCAAGCATTTGTAGAATCGAATTCAATGAAGATCCTATCCAATCATCGACACGAAATCTCAAATCAAAACAGACTCGAGGAACGGGGTATCAGAAAAACCCAATCATTTCGAGAATTCAATTCATGAATCAGATTCAAATTTGAGAAGTCCAAGATATCACTATCTTTATTTAATAATTCCTAAATAGAGCTTGAAGAACAAGCGCAAAACAGACTCGAGAAACGGGGTATGAGCAAAACCCAATCATTTCGAGAATTCACTTCAAGAATCAGATTCAAATTTGGGAAGTCCAAGATATCACAATCTTTGTTCAATAATTCCTTAATAGAGCTTCAAGAACAAGCTAAAGAAACATCAAATCCCAATATAATCATAAAATTCAATGAAATTGCAGAGACGTTTTGGAATTACCGAAGGCAACCAACTTTTATTCAGCATCCCAGATGGGCTTTGCAGAAAATGTGTACTGCCACAATAGAACATGTCGCTGCCGATGCTGCTGTTGGTGAATTCTTGGTCAGAATGTTGCAGTGTCATGGCCTGCATTGGCTGTGGAATAGTGGGCTCTGTCGGCGTATCTCTACCATCATAAAGGGATGGATTGTCACCTTGCCCACCTCCACCTTCACTGTTAGAAAGGTGCAGCATCATGGTCTGCGAGAGGTGCG
This sequence comes from Magnolia changhungtana, assembly GCA_030180095.1. Classification (NCBI taxonomy): domain Eukaryota; kingdom Viridiplantae; phylum Streptophyta; class Magnoliopsida; order Magnoliales; family Magnoliaceae; genus Magnolia; species Magnolia changhungtana. The sequence goes on from JASAUF010000382.1 coordinate 2,279,385, forward strand.
TAATGTTGGGCCCCATTGAAGCATCTCCAGCACTATGAAGGAATGTGTCTTCTCCATTGCTGCTCCCACCTTCGTTGTCGGAATGGAGGAGCATCGTGGTCTGAAAGATACGAGGAGTGGTGGGCCCTGTCGAAACATCTCCAATGCTAAGAAGGAATGCATCATCTCCATTAGTGCTGCCCTCTCCATTTCTGGAAGGGTGTCGCACCGTGGTCTGCGTGAGGCGGGGAGTGGTGGGCCCTTTCAGAACATCTCCAGTGCTGAGAAGGATTGCGCCATCTCCATTGCTGCCCCCACCTTCATTGCTGGAAGTTTGTGGCATTGTGGTATGTGAGAGGAGCGTTGGAATATCTCCAGCGCTGAGAAGGAATGTGTCATCTCCATTGCTGCCCCCACCATTTTCAGAAGGGTGTGGCATCATGTTCTGCGAGTGGTGTGGAGAATTCGGCTCCGGTGGAATATCTCCACCTCCGGATGCATTATCACCATCCATGCCCCCGCCTCTGTTATCGGAATGGCTCAGTGTAGTGGTCCGCTGAGTGGCGGGCCTTATCGGAATAACCCCACTTCTGAGATGGAGAAAATCACCATCTCCAATGCCTGGGTCTTCTTCTTCAAGAGGCAGCATGATCTTCCGGAGACGCTGGTGGGCAGCCCTTTTCTGAGAGCTACAGGGAATCTTGATACTCTTGTTCTTAAGAATCCTCATCGCCCGTTCAAGAATCGTGGATGATGGGCCGGGGGTGCTCGAATTGGGTTCTTTCGACTTCACTCTAGCAAGATAAATGGAAGTGGGCGACGGGATGATTCTTGTGACACCATTCTCTCTCACCAATCCATACTGTTTTCTGGCCAGTTTCATAGATGTCGATTGTAATGAGACGGTGCCGCTAGGACCCCCAATCGCCAATGGTGCAGATGGTTGGTGAGATGAGCCAGAGCTGTCGTGACTGTCCGTCATCATCAGCAGGGTCTGTTGTGGAACCACTGGTGCGGGTTGCGCCAATCCATTTTGTTTTCCTGCCGCTTCCATGGATATATATTGTGATGAGGCAGTGCAGCTCGGACTGCCAATCGTAGATGGTGCAGATGGTTGGTGAGATGTGCCGGAGCTGCTGGAACTGTCGGTCATCGTCGGCAGGGTCTGTTTTGGAGCCACTGGTTCTGGTTGCACCAATCCATATTGTTTTCTGGCTGGTTTCTTGGATATTAATTGTGATGAGGCAGTGCTGCTTGGACCGCTAGTCACCAACGGTGCAGATGGTTGGTGAGATGTGCTAGTGATGCTGGAACCATCAATCGTCATCGGCAGGCTCTGTTGTGAGCCACTGGTGCAGGTTGAGACGGCTGAAAGTGTCCCATGGCCCCCACCTCGCCATTCTGTGATAGTAGGCTCCGGGTATTTGGTGGCCACATGATAGCAGAATTCTGAAACCAATCCATGGATTCTGAGAGAGAGAGAGAGAGAGAGAGAGAGAGAGAGAGAGGGTTTTAGTTGCTCTGCCTTCTAAGAGAGGAGGAGGATTAGGTGAGGCAGGGGTAACAGCTAAGTGGATGAGGCCATGACCATGAGGCCCACCTCAATCTATGTGTTATATATCCACGCCGTCCATTCATTTTTAGAGATCGTTTTAGAATATGGTCCAAAAAATGAGGTAGATCCAAATCTTAGACGGACCACACATTAGGATTTGAATTTCCACCATTAAAAACTTCTTGGGCCCACAAAAGTTTTAGATTAAGCTTCTAATTGTGTTTACTCTTCATCCAGGTATACGTGACCTTATCAACAGGTTGGATAGGCATTCAATCACCACTGTTTTCATGTGGTGTGGTCCACCTGAGATTTGGATCTGCCTCATTTTTGGAACTATGACATAAAATGATACGGGAAAACGGATGGACGGCGTGAATATACAAAAGACAAATAGAAGTGGACCCACGGGCAGGGCCTCAGCCCACTAACTCAGCTAATCCGCGCTACTTGAGGAAATGTTTTAAAACTCCAATACCTTAAAATTGGCGGCAATATCAGGGGTGTACATCGAGTCCAACTAGTCAGCATGATTAGGCTCGGCCACTAGCTGACCTTAGCTTGAACTCGGCTCGGCGCTGTCCTCGAGCTTGATTGGCCAGCTGGGCTTGGTTTAGTCAGCAGCTCGGGCCAATTCAAGCCAAGATCGAGCTGAGATAGCTTATACGGCATTTTCACAAACACCTAAACTGCACCTTCAAAATCCCACTGTTTATAAAACAGTAGCAAATACTTCACATGTATTTTAACAAACACCTTCTAAGTAACATAAAAATTAAGAAAAAAATATTTGTTTCATATACATACCTTCCTTGCCACCAGCCACACTCCATTAAGTCATTTTATCATACACTTAAGGAGCAACATCAATATCAAAGTAACAGAGTCACTGGACTGGTTTGATCTGAGTTCGATTCAAGCTAGGTTTGATCCGAGTCGAGTCGAGCTTGGCCGGCTTGAACTCATTTTCAAGCTTAAAAAATTAACTCGACTCAGCTCAAACTCAGCTTTAAACTCAGCTTCGAACCGAGTCAAATCTTGCTTTTCCGAGCCTGAGTCGATCGAGCTAACCAAGCTAGCTCGGTTCGTGTACACCTTCCTAACGGGATTATACGGTAGAACCGGAAGTAATCGGATATGGTAGATCCATATCTATACCGTACACGTGGAATTGTAATGTGATAATCAGGACTGTACATCTGGTGTTCCTCAACATAGATGTCTTATTTTTCAAAAATCACACTAATCAGACATCCATAGAAATCACTTTCCATGATTTAATTTTGACCATTAATAGTCTTTCTTCTCTACGGTAGATTTTCAGGCCTTTCATCAGATGTTTTGATCAGTCGGCATATGTGTCTCTTGAATAATTTTATGTGATAATCAGGACTGTACATCTGGCGAACGCTGATGAATGGGGTGATACCCCGTCCGTCCTGAGCTCGGTGGGTTTCATCCAAACCATAAGTCCATTTTTCCATATCACTTTAGGAAATAAACGTAAAAATAAAGCAGATCTAAGATTCAACTGGACCACACATTAAGTATTAAATTATCACCGTTGAAAGCTTCTTACGGGCCACGGAAGTTTTGTACTTATCTTATATTTGTGTCTTCCCCTCATCAGTTTTATGTGACTTTATGAACATGTTCGATGGCAAATAAACATCCCGGCGGGCCCAAGGAAGGTTTCAACGGTAGACCTCATTATCACCACTTCTTCCTGTGGTGTCGTCCACTTGAGACTCGTATATATCTCATTTTTTGTACCATAATCTAAAATGACATGTAAAAGTGAATAGACGGTGTAGATAAAACCTATATATCACCGGTGGCCACTCAGAGTTCCTGCCAGTGCCGAGGTCGGGATGGCAGGGAAGTACCCAATCCGCGTCAATCGCAATTTGACATGATGCATTGTCCCATTCTCGCAGTATCATAAGCGGGCGGATTTCCACCATCGATTACATCTTAGATGATGATATGAACCGTTCATTTTCTGAATTCTATGATCCACGAGCTTTCTTTTAAAAAAAAAACATTCGTTGAATGGATGATTCTCAATAAGAGGTGAATATGTAACATTGAAAAGTATTTTTTTTTCCAAAGGTTCATATTCAAATTCAACATCAAAGGTCAGGATCTTCAATGAAACATGATTATAGAATTACAGCTTCTATATACTACTAATGAGAAAATGAACGGTTGCAACCTGAGAATGGAAATCCTCGTCAGTACGAGACTGTGATCCGACGGCACCATATCTTATCAAAACCCGCACCCAAGCCCAAGCCGAAGTTTGATAGGAGAGAGGATTTGCATGTGTGGGCCCACATAGATGAGCGTGAGAAATCCAATTCGTCTATCTGTTTTTAAAGATCACGGTAGGATATGAATGTAAAAATACAAGCATATCTAAAACTCACGTGGGCCATACCACGTGAAACAGTAGTGATTAAACGTACGGGCGTGACAGGAGTTTTGTATCCGGATCAGTATTTTGAGTGCTAATGGGATATATCTCGTATGTTTGATTCAGTTAATTTTTTTTATTTTTCATTTTTAGATTATTTTTATAAACCATAGTAAATTAGTGTCAAATTCTTATAAATTTATAGCTTTCCATATTTTATTTGAAAATTTATAGACTATGTGCTTCCATTTCAAGATTTTGGAGGAGATGAGCTAAATTGTGAACAATTAAAAAATTTTAATCTATAATTCTTGTCTAAACATAAAATTAAATATGTATGACTGATATAGCAATTCTTATGAATAAATTTTAAATATAATTGTATTAATTTAGTTATAAAATGTATAAATTAGGGCTTGTGTAATTGTTTTTTTTTTTTTTTTTAACGTTTTGATTCATAACCGTGTATTAATATCTTTTTTTAAACGATCATTAAAGTTTCATTGAAAATTTAACCAATTTTCTAGCTTTGTTTTTTGTTTTTTTTTTTTTTTTTTTTTTGGTTTTTGTTACTGAAAGGTTTTAGCCGTGGACGTTTCCATTCTTACTGCTTTATTTTTCGTGGCCAACTTGAGTTTTGGACCTTCCTAATTTTTAGCATTACATCCTATTGTGGTCTTTAAAAATAGATGGACGGAGTGGATTTGTCAAAGACATCTCTGTGAGCCATACACGTCCCCGACACGGTATATCATGCAATCAGCTCTCGGTAGAATTTATCGAGATTTGCACGCCCACACGCGGGTGCAATTGCAGCTCATGCACACGCCCGCACTTGTCACAGCGCGGTATGTGATTGTAATATATCCAGCCCCTCCATCAATTGGGCTTTACCATGTGGATGTTTTTTCATGAAAACAAATCTGGTACGTTGGCATATAAGCCACGATTTTTCAACCACAAATTTTGTTCATAAAATATGGCCCACTTGGAGAATAGAAAAAGTTTATTATTGGATAATAGCATCTAAATGGTGGTAGTGCTCTAATGAATGGATTGGATCTCAGAAAAATGTACTAGGTTGGCAGATGTGCGTCGTTTACATGACATGCCTTTTACACGCGTGTCGGTTTAGCAAATCTCTTGGTAGCTGGTAGCAAAGAAGCGGATTGCCTGTGAAGCCGGGCACGTAAATATGCCTGCACGGGGCTGTGTGGGGTCCACGGAGATGTCCCTGACAAATCCACTCCATCCATCTGTTTTGAAAGATGTAGAGGAGTCTAAATACGTGGCATATCCAAATATAATGTGAGCCATACCACAAGTTTTGTATCAGGATGATATTTGAACCTACAATTTATCTGAGTGGAAATATACGTATGAACGGTTTGGATGGCCTATAAACATCAGGGAGATTTCAACGGTGGACATTTGCGTTCCCAATGATTCATTTGGTGTGTCCCACCTGAGTTTTGGATCTGCTTGATTTTTATACTCCTGTCCTACTGTGGTCTCTCAAAACAGATGGACGGAGTGGATTTGTCATGGACATCTCTGTGGTCCCCATGCAGCCCCGGCCACAAGAATATCTCTGTGCCCGGGGTCACAGGCAGTCCGCTCCCTACATCCCTACGTATCGTATCGGTATTCAAACCGTTGGATATGGAGTCATCCGATCTAAACCGATATACTTAAGGATAAAGAGTTCTCTCAGACCACTGTAAGTTATACTGCTCCTACTTGCATCGCTTCATTTAGACAGTTCAATCAATCCATCTGAACTGTCCATTGTATTCAGAAACACAATTCATGGGCTACCACTCAAATTCAGACTGATTGGATGATCCAATCCATCCTAAATTTCGATTTATTTACAGTGTTTTGAGAGCACTAGAGCAATGGACTGGAAGCCTTTGATCATCAGAATCTTTTCCTTCGAATATGGACGGTCAGATTGAACTTGGAATAATCAAGGGATCCAATAATTCAATCTGAGATTATTATTTTTTTTTCGTTCTCAATCAATGCTGTGGCCATATTATAAACGGCTCGGATCATTCAAAATGACCCTCATCAAACGGCCATGGTCTCGACTTATCCTATCGTAGTACATCGGAGTGTTTCCCGGCAAGACGTATATACATCATGCGCACGCATACTCACACGTATACACGCACGTATACAGATAGTTAGAAGATTAGATGATCCAAACCGTTCACATAATGGGCCTCATACAAGATGGGAAATAACAAGAAAAACCAACATATTCGAATATTTCAACCCTTTAATCATTGCTTTTAATATTGACCGTCCCACAGGCACTGTTTTGTGGGCCATTGATGATCTTCAAATCTTCCAATTTTTTTAGGCAACCAACATCCATTGTGTGGCCCAGGACATAGACGAGGTGGGCGTCCAATCGACATGGGTCCCTTGTCAGGGTCACCAAAAAACAAGTGGGCCAGCCAATCAATACAAATCCCCCGCCATCTTTGTATCTGGGCCTGTGCTGGGCCTGGTGAAATCTGAGTTTGAGCTTGTCCAGCCCAACCAGGTCAAATGCACCTGATTTGAACCATTTGGGTGAGACCTGTTTCGGCCTTGCAAGTAGGGATCCAAGCCCATCCCATAATGTAAAACATATGCCCAAACTCAGACCAGGCCCATGAAAATCAAACGGGCCCAAGCTCAGACCGTCCAGAGTCCAACACAAGCCCACTTATTCCCACCACGTGTCCCATTTGAGTTTTGGATCCACCTCATTTTTCAGCTTACGTAATAATGTGAGATGAGGAAGTTGATGCATGGTGTGGATTTCTCATGGACATGTAGTGGTGGCACTGATGGACGGATTGAATTTGTCACGGATATCGTGGTAGGCTCCACAGGAAGAAATCAATGAGAAGATTACCGACCATTAGGGGTGTACACAAACTGGGCTAGCCGGCTCGACCCGGCCCGAAAAAGCCCGACTCGGCCCGACTCGGAACTGAGTTCGGGTCAGGACGGGCCAATTTTCTAGGCCCGAAAGTTAATTCAGGCCGAGTTCGGATACCTCCCAGTTCGGCCCGACTCGGTCCGAAATCCGACTCGCCTCGGCTCGACCCGACCCGGCCCGGCCCGACACTTGTGTATGGTGTATTTAATTTGTATAAAATGTTTATGCTTTGTCATTTCTAAACAGCAGTTGATCGAGGGCCTTGTAATGGGACGTGGATTACTTGTCAAAGTCCTTCCCATAAACTTGTTGTAAGGTTCGAAAGCCCGGTCGGGTGGCAGCCGGAACTCCGGCTCGAACTCGCGCCGGGCCCGGTTCGGACTAGAGATGTTGGCCCGGTGACCTGTTGAACGGGCCTGGACGGGCTGATGCGAGTTCGACTCGGCCCGACCCGTGTACACCCCTACCGACCATTAGGGCCTATTTAGATAGAATGCAATTAGGTTACGACAACGAGACATTCACACGTGAGGGCCCACATAGGTCTCAAGCCCGACTGGGGTCCACCCAGTGGATTGTTTCCAACCTATTCAATGCATGGGACATTCGACCGTTTGAATGTGTGGGCCCCACCTAGAAAAAGCAGCCATGTTTACTCTCAGGTGGACCCCGCCCTAATAAATGCGTCCGGCTATTGATAAATAAGACAATATAAGTGTGGCACTACACTCGATGATTGGATGGATGCTGATTGCGTACTGACACTGTCAGTAGCGAGATCGCTACTGGATGGGCCTATGTGAGCCCTACGATATGTATGTGTTTTATCCACACCGTTTATCCATTTTCGATTATTATTTTAGAGCATGAGCCCAAAACTGATGCAGATCCAGATCTTAGGTGGACCATGATATAGGAAAACGGTGCTAATTAATTGCCCACCATTGAAAACTTCCTGGGCCCACTGTTAGGTTTATTTTCCATCCAACCTGTTGATTAGGTCACAAAGACCTGTATTTCGGGAAAATACAAATATCAGCTTAATCTAAAACTTTTGTGCCCACGAGAAGATTTTAATGGTGGGTATTCAATCACCACTATTTCCTATGGAGTGGTCCACCTGAGATTTTGATCAACCTCAATTTCGGTCTCATGCCATAAGAAAACTGAAAAATTGTATGGACGGTGTGGATAAAACATGGTTCCACTGAGCACGGTCCAGTAGCTAGTTGCTACTGACAGTGTCAGTAGGCAAACTGCATCCGGATTAGATATTGTGATTCGGCAGAAGTGACCCTCATGACTGATTGGATGCGGAACAAACTTGAAAAAGTTCGAAGTTATCTACTAGGTGGACCATACCTTATAGTCCAAACGGTTGAACTTGACAGTGATGAGTGGGTCCGTTCGGTACCACACTGAGGAGGGTGGATCCCTAACTGGGGAGCCCACGATGAAATATGGACCTTATATCTATGCGGTCCATCCTTTTTGAAAGCTCGTTTTAGGCATGACTCCGAAATTGAAGTAGATCCAGATCTTAGGTAGACCACACCACACCACAGAAAAAAGTGGTCATTGAATATCCATCACTAAAAACATCTTGAGGGCCACCAGAATGTTTATTTGCCATCCAACCTGTTGATAAGGTCAAAAATACCTGGACTAAGGGACCACACAAATATAATCTTGATCCAAAACTTTAATGGCCCACAAGAAGTTTTAATGGTCAATCCACACTTTTTTCTCTGATGTAGTCCACCTGAGATTTTTATCTGCTTGATTTTTGGGATGATGATCTACAATGAGTTTTCAAAACTGATGGACGGCATGGATGTAAGGTTTATAGATCACGGTGGGCCTAGCAGTCAGGGATCCACCTAAGCCGTACCCGATTGTCAGTTGCATAGGTGTGGCCCACTTAAAGTAGCCTCCATCCAGCGACCTACTTAAAGGTGATGGGACCCACTAAATGGTTGGATTGGGCCTGATTATTTATGCGACACATCATTATTATTGTTGGGCTCTCAATGTTTCCTGGTTGCAACCATCAGATGGCCACAGAGATCAAATGTACAGAAGGTATCAAGTCCAACCCGCTGGACCATACCCAATGGATAATTTCCAACCTTTCATGTGTGTTGTACATTCAATCCATCCAATGGGTAGGTCCACCCCGAAGATCGCCTTTTGCAGCAAATCAGATACATCCACTCATCAAGTGGACAAAAATTACATTTTGCTGGTTATCAATGGTTATAATTTTTTTATGGTGTGACCCACCTGATTAGTAGATCTAACTGAGTTACTCAGTAGGCACTTATCGTTGGGCCCACCGTAAATGCATTTTGTTTATCCAAGCTGTCCATCTGTTTTTTTTTTTTTTTTTTTCATTTAAGGGTTTTTCACGAAAATTGAAGCATATCCAAATATTAAATGGCAAAAGTGGAAATATTGATTTCCCCTTGAAACCTTTCCAAGGCCTCCAACGATGTTTATTTATTATTTAAGGAAGATATAAAAAAAGACATGGATTAAGTGAAAACAAACATCAGCTTGATCTAAAACTTCTATGGCCCTCAAGAACTTGTCAACGGTAGATGTTAAACTCACACTGTTTCGGATGGTGTGGATGAACTGAGTGGATAAAATGTATAAATGAAGGTGGCCCTCAAGAACTTTTCAAGTGTAGACGTTAAACCCACGATGTTTCCGGTGGTGTGGATGAACCGAGTAGATAAAATGCATAAATGAAGGTGGCCCCGCAAAGTTTACTCGGTACGCTTAGCATAGGACTTCGTTTTTTTAATTTTTTCTACACACGCACACGCACCCAAGCACTGACGCTAGTGGAATTTCACCATTTATGAGTACTCGAACCCTTGACCGAGAGTTGAAACTCTTGGGAGTCTACCAACCCCCAAGCAAGCAAGTGTAAGGACCCGCTTAGCATACCGAGTATGTAATCTGCTTCTCTTCTTGGCTACGAGAATTTAAAACAATAAATAAATAAACTAAATTCAAAACTCTAATGACATGAGCCACACCACGTAGAAAAGAAGGAATTGGGGCGCCAACCATAGGTTTGTGATGAATTTTTTTTATATAACATATACTACTAAAAAACACTCAGGTAGACCACATGGCGAGAACTTAGTGATTTTAGGGAGCAATTTTATATTGGAACATTGGTATCTTTTGTACGTGAAATTTAATTAGCGTTATCTTTTATATTCACACTTGATTAACGGAATTGCTTTTAGATATACGGTATGGTATACCCACGGAGCTTGTGTGTTCTATTCTTGCTGTGTAAAGCAGGTGTTGTGGAATATTCCAGTCTAGAGCTACTTAGATTAACGGCCCATATTGATGTATTTGTTGTCCGATGCCTACCATATTCCAGTGCATCTGCCTGTCTGATTCCCGCCTGTCGCGTAACATGTTTTTTTTTCGATTTCCTTTTTTATGAAATCCGGACATCACACCAGAAAAGTCAAAAGTTAGGGACTGGATTACGTGCGTCCCCGACTGTGGGGTCCACCTTCATATATTAATGGTATATCAATTATCAACTTTGTATTTTCCTGCTAAAATTTTTAAAAAATGAAGCAGATTCGGATTCATGAAAGGAAAAAAATAATAATAATAATAAATAAAAACGGCTTGATACAAAACTTTTGTGGTCACCAAGTTTTTAATGGTCAATCAACACTGTTTCCTGTGGTATGGGACACATTAGATTTGGATATACTTCATTTTTTAACTCACGCCTTAAAATAAATGTAAAACAGATGGACAACATGGATATGCAATAAAAAAATCAAGGCAGGATCTGTGGTTAGAGACTCACCATGTTGGGTGAAGCCGAAGCCGTACCTAATCCGTTCCCCCCAAAAATTATGAGTGCCTAACCATTTGGTTGACCCCGTTTTATTATAACAAGAAGAATGGTGATGCTTGGCCCTTTTTGTTCTGCCTGAGATCGCTTAAGAGGGCCTATAACACCAACGGCTACATCAGCCAGACTGTAGGGCTCACTAAGTTGTGTGTGAGATCCAGTCCGTCCATCAGGTGAGCCATCTCATGGTCATATAACGGCCCCAAAATCAGCATTATCCAGAACTAAGATGGCCACAACATATATAATAATGTAAAATCATACAAAATCTCCAAATTCGTGAAGTCTTCCCCTTATCCTATTGAGGTTATCCTCATCTAAGGGTTGGATGGTATATACCCTACAAGGTGGTCCCCACGCAAAAGTACTTAATGGTGTATTCCAATCATCATTATTCTGTAGTGTGACACTTTTAAGCTGATTTGGGGCATAAGATGGACCTCAGTGGATAGAGCACATGTTAGACGGTAGTTTTCGAAAATGACTTAAACATCATGAAATCCACCCGTCCATCATGTGCATCACCCGTGTTTCGCCTTTATTGCATACTTCAGGCTGATTCAACACTTAGGTGGACCATCCCATGAAGTTTTTTTTTTTTTTTTTTTTTTAAAGGAGAAAAAACACTCAAACTTCACCTTACACGGTCCACCTGAGCTTTGGATACTGTGATTATTGATTAGTTATTTCATCCCGATGAGTCATATCCAATGAATGGAATGGATGGCCATGATTTTTGAGTTCCAAAAGTACCCAAAATGACGGCAAAAAGATTCACTCACGAGTATCGTTATTTGCCTACAATGCCCTTAATCATTCATAATACAGGCCATTGGGAAGGGCAAACCAAACGCAAACAATCATACGACTTTCAAAGATGTAGTGGTTTTTTTAATTTTTGTTTTCAAGTATAGACGAATGTGCATGGGAAAGTGTTACAAACTAGTCATCAGAAGGGTCTTAGTTAGTTGTACGTCATTTTGTTTGCCTAGTTTTAGGGAAATGTGAGGTGAGGTGTAGTAGTTGGTTGTATTGGTTTCTTATTTCATGCATGAGTCTTAGGTAATTTTCTTATTTAACTCCTAGTTTTAGAGAAGACATCCCCACGTTTGTGTAGTGGGCAAAGTTGGGTGAAATTGAATCAATTACGACTAGTTTATAAAAATAGAAAAGGAATGAACGCAACGACATGAAGTTTATCTCCAAATAACTATCTTCAGCAGGGATTGGATCCCTTTAACAATCCTATCTCTCTCTCTCTCTCTCTCTCTCTCTCTCTCTCTCTCTCTTTCTCTTCTCTCACCATTGGTTGACCAAAGAAGAAACTTAAATCCATTCCACCTTCACCTCGCCCCTTCACTCGATCCTATGTCCACCTCCAAAACTCAGGTTTTAACATTATGGTATCAGAGATGGGGCTAATGGAGCATCGAATGAAGAGTCTAGAGAAGGAGGTTAGCACACTTGCTGCCGGCCAAGAGAAGATCATCGAAAAGATGACCGAGCCAATCCGCGAGAATGGGGAGAAGCTTCTCAACCTCACAACAATGGGGGTGCCTACAACAGCTCAACCAGTACGAGAACCTCCATTAATTCCGATGCTCCGAAGCTAGTCAAGCTCGACTTCCTATGATTCAACGGCAGTGAAGATCCCACAAGTTGGCTCTGTCGGGTGGAGCAGTTTTTTGAATTCCAGCGCACCTTAGAGGAAGAGAAGGTGGCACTTGCTTCCTTCCACATAAAAGGGGATGCACAAATGTGGCTGCAACTTCACAAGCAAACTCATGGGGTCATGAATTGGGAGGAGTTCAAACAAGGAGCACATGAAAGGTACGGTCCTACAAAATTTCAAGATTTCTTTACTGACTTAATTAAATTGAAGTAGTTTAGGAGTGTCAAAGAGTATCAGACACAATTTGAACGCCTCCTCTCACGGGCAGGTCAAGTCACCCTAATACAGCAGGTTAGTTGCTTCATTAGTGGGCTCTATGACAACTTGCAAGCTGATGTGAGGGCTAGAAAATCATTGTAACGCCCTGAAAATTGGGGGTCTTGCATATACTCGACTCCCAAGTTTGCAGGTGTCACTTATAACCAATTTTTACTATAATTTATGTTTAATCAAATGTAAAGGCGCAGCGTGGTATTACTTGGAACATGAAGCACAAACACAACTAATCTGCTAAAATGAAAGAAGTCAAATACATATACAAATCTAAAAGAACATAAGTGGGTCGCACAAGGCGTTGCCCAACAAATCACAAAAGGAATGATACATCAAAAAAATAAAGTTGAGTCCACTACTCAACGATCCAGAATCCCATCTACTGAGCCGATGAAGACCTGCTCATCAACTGAAAGTAGGAGAACTCGTCCTCCTCCTTGAGGCTCGTGTCGCTAGGCTCCTCCAAATCTGTATCACCTACATCTATAGGCGAGTCTGGTTGGTGTTTTAAAACACCGTGTCAGAGTGGGAGTGAGTAATCAACTTAGTTGGTGCTATTAGTCTTAAGTTGTAACAGGCATTAATTATATTATGAACTTAATGAAAAACAATCATTCACAAACACATAACTAATCTTATTAATGCATATGCATGATAGATGATATGATGTATGCCCTCGCCACAATACTCCCTCAAGCGACACCATCTCACGCTCGTATATGACAACACTCCCTCATTGCGACCTCGACTGCCGAGTCGCCAACCTAACTAGTGTGATGCAATGATAGTGTTAGCCGAGTTCTTAGTTAATTCTATTCATCCAGCAGGTTTGGGAATCTGGTACACCCCACGTATCAATGCCCTAATCTTGTTACAAGGCCAAGACTCCCCAACGTGTGAAGCCGAGACCCTACGATCCTCGATCCCACCGGGTTTTTCATCCCCGACTCTAAGTACATGGGGAGTGCCGAGAGGAAGGATTGATCGCGGTCACTACGGGGAGGCGCGTCACCCCAGCGTAGGCTGACAGCTCGGACACAGTGTCTCATCCATGCCCGGCTCACGAGGTAGTAGATCAACTTTAAGTGGTTATCAGTGGGTTGTAATGGTGGTAGGGTATTCCAGGTTCCATACATATGTGAACAAACAAGGTTACTAAATACGGCTGGTCGGTAAGTAGGCTAGACTGCACGAGTCAGACGAATATGCGATGAATGACATCAGGTACAAGGGATCCATGTAGTTGAACTACTGCTGCCTGTACACACCCGCCCAAACCCACGGGTTTAGCCCTAGCATAGTCCTACCGATGGGACTACCGTCTCTCCTCATGTTCCCGACTAACCCAAGAGTATGAATAGTGATTCATAGCATGCCAACTAACAATGCATCATCCAGCATAAACAACATCATGGTTTCATACTCCTCAACATATAATTTAGATTCTCGTAGCAAGCAAGGCTAACAATATCATGAAATAAAGTGCATGTGAGTTATGTGTGTGGGTGAGGAAGATAAGCACTTTCTTCATCTTAAGAAATCATAAGCACAAGAGTAATGAATCATGGATACTAAGAAGCAACACTATAAGAAAAAATCCAACAAGGCATGAGCATGAGATCATCCATACACAAAATCATGTGAGAGGCAAGAACATCATCATATGAAAAGTAAATACACAATTTCATGTAAATCCAACAAACATGCAATTCCTAGGATTCTTCTGGATTCTCCAAATATAGCATCCAAACAATCAAAATCATTAGATTCGTAATAAAATTGGTGGTAGGCCACCTAAGGATAATAGTCCGCACCTATGGATCGTTGGAGAGTTGGAAAATGACCTAGGAAAGAGGGCTTTTAGGGTCGGACGACCGGAACCCCTAAAACAACCATTTACATATTAGAACTTCATGCAAAACCCTCTCACACACAAGGGTTTCAAGAAAAAGGGGTGAGAGATTTACCTATACAATCAACGGAAGCGAATGGGCGGTCGTGGTGGAGGATTCGTCGAGGAAGAGGTGAGGAGTTACAAGCATCGAACTCCCTTGGCCCCACTTTGATCTATGGCCCACCTTCACTCTCCTTTCCTCTCTTATCCCTTTCTTCTTTCTCCCTTTTCTCTCTTCTCTCTTTCTCTTCTCTAGGGCAAAATTCGTATGAGGAGAGGGGGTGCCCAAATAGGGCCTTTATATAGTATCAGGTTTAGTGCAAATGGCCCTAAGGGATGGGTTTTTACTATACTAGCCCCAGGGGGTATTTTTCTACCCTTTTGGGGCTACTACGGGGTGTAGGAGACGGCACCCACCGTTGGATAGTTGGCCCTGGTGATGATCTACATGTGGGTATGATAGGCCCGCCATTTGGATACGCCGATCGACAGATATGATTAGAAGTCTATTCAATGGTCATCGATAGTCGATCGGGGCCGCAGCTATACGGATATGAGCAGGGAAATATCCTCACTTCACGTGTGAAGTTTGGTCGTAAACCAACGGTCCGAAATCATCAACTTTGCCTAAGAGTGGATGACCTAATTCACTTAAGTTTCAGCTCCTTTCTTTATGGTATTTACACATCTCATGCACTCGTCCTTTGGCTCAAGTTGAGCGGTTCTGTACAGTACCCAGGTCCGACTCCCGCAATAGACGTTAAGCCCAGGAAGACGGACATTACTCTATAATTTTAGAACTAGTGGCCCACTAATGAGCGGTCTAGGGCTTGTTTGGAAAATTGGGGCATTTCTGGAATGAATTAGGTATTGAGATTTCTCGTGGGCAATGATTAGGGTTTGGATTAGCTATATTCACAGTGTGGCCTATTTATAACTAGTAAAAGTGGAGCTTGGGTCAAGATTACTCTAAACCGTCAATTTTAGGATAAAAGAGTAACAGGGTTGATTTGGTTTATTATTCAAGATCCGGGCTTTATCTGATTCGACCCCAGGTAGATCTTTAATTTAGTCGTAATTATCTTGATTAGTTAGAGATGAGTCGGTTAGATTTAGGCCCTACGTGATTAAATCATAGGGCTAAACTTGATGTTCAAGTGATCGGGCAGATTCGTTGGCCTCCTACGGTTGATTAATTTAACTTGTGCGGTTCTTTACTGGTTTCACCCCCGGTATATACTAACATTGAGTGTTAATGGTTATTAAGTGATATTATAAGTTAATAACACAAAAAAAAAAATTCAAGGAATTTTAGAAATCCAAAATAGTGAAAATCCGGGATGTTACAATCATGGATGAAGGAAAAAAAAAATCTTTATAGGGGCCCACAGTGATGTTTATTTCTCATCAACCTGTTCATAAGATCCAAAAAAACATGGATGAAGGGAAAAAACAAATACAAACTTGATCCAAAACTTCTGTAGTCCCCGAGAAATTTTCAATGGCAGATGTTCAATTCACAATTTTTTCCTGTGGTGTGGTGCACTTGAGGTTTGTATAAATTTCATTTTTAGGCTTAATCCCTAAAATTGTCTGGTAAAATGGATGGACAGAGTGGATAAAATACATAAATCACAATGGACCCCACAGAGTTTACTCAGTACGTTTAGCGTACGAAGTTACTCAGTACGCAATCCGCTTCCTTGCTCACACAGCCTACCATAGCCGCCGTTAAACAACAACTGAAGCTTTGAATGATTAATTAATTATGTACTTAATTTTTTTAATCCTTTCATCGTACTATAAATATCATATCCTTCTGTCTTATAACCCTAAAAAGGTCTGAAACTCCCGCCAACTCTTATAAAGCTGCACTCGTATATCAGCAATGACAGAAGCCGACGCCGAGATCTAGATCTTCACCAACATTAAGTTATTGGGTAAGAATAGTAGAAATTAATTTAATTTTAATAATAATTTTTTTAATATATATTTTTTAATGTAGATTTATTAAATGTTGGCTTTATTGTTATATCTTTAGCTGCGGCACTACTAACCATTCTTGATGAATATACTCAACATAAATGGAGGGGGTTTATGCTGCTAATCTACATAGTCATATTTGCGTATTTGTGTTATTTTGTTTTCCTATATCTGAAACTACGGTGTATATGTACTCATGCTCCTATCTCTCCCCCACCAGAACGAGAGGAACAGGAACAACCAAATGCTCAACACACTACCTCTCACGCATCGGAATGAGAGCAACAGGCACAGCAAGATGCTCAAGACGTTACCTCTCTCCCACCGGGACGAGAGCAACAGGAACAGCGAAATGCTCGAGACACTGAACTGCTGGTTCTTCAGTCGAATGCTTCTGGTCAAGGACTTACTGGTCTGGTTCCGATTGGTCAGGGACATCGGGATGATGGTGAAATCGTAATAGATATCGATAATTAATGCTACGAATGAACCGTTTGAATGGGCTTATGCTTTCATATTAGGTTTGTGTTTCCTTTTTGATATGTTTAACAGACAATTTTAGTTTGATATTAGGTGTGTTTGGATTTTATTTTGAGTAGAGAGTAAAACGTCTGCGATCTTCCTCTTTTATTTTGAGTAATGCTCAAGACGCTGAACCGCTGGTTCTTCAGTCGGATGCTTCTGCTCGGGGACTTCCTGGTTCGGTTTCGGTTAGTCAGGGACATTGGGATGATGGTGAAATCGTAATAGATATCGACAACTGATGCTGCGAATGAACCGTTTGAATGGGCTTATGCTTCCATATTAGGTTTATGTTTCCTTTTTTATATGTTTAACAGACAATTTTAGTTTAATATTAGGTGTTTAGATTTTATTTTGAGTAGAGAGTAAAACGCCTGTGATCTTCCTCTTTTATTTTGAGTAATGTATATCTTCCCACGTGGGTTTTGAAGGGAGGACGTTCTTTTCAAAACGACGTTCAAAACGCCTGTGATCTTCCTCTTTTATTTTGAGTAATGTATATATTCCCATATGGGTTTTGAAAGGAGGATGTTCTTTTCAAAACGACGTTCAAAATGCCTGTGATCTTCAAAACGACGTTCAAAACGCCTGTGATCTTCCTCTTTTATTTTGAGTAATGTATATCTTCCCATGTAGGTTTTGAAGGGAGGACGTTCTTTCCAAAATGACATTCAAAACGCCTATAATCTTCCTCTCCTATTATTGTGTCTCAAACTGATGAACGGAGTGGATTTGTCATTCCATCTCTGTGGGCCCCATACAACTTCCAACTATAGGAAATTCTATGGGCCCCATACACCTGTGATCTTCCTCTCCTATTGTTGTGTTCAAACACCTGCTTCTCTTCTTTTTTTCTTTTTTTTCTTTTTTTTTGCATAGAATTTTTTCCATAAATGGAAGACGCCTGTAATCAATGGCTGAGAGAGAGAGCAAAAAAAGGAGGAACCACGTCTCCATCTCTCTCTCTCTCTACACTTTTTTTTGTTAGCTTGTTAGTACACCCACTGTCAAATCACACTTCTCTCTTTGGACTCTGGTTAAAAGTTATAACCCAAAAATCTTAATGGTTGAACAATCCTAACATTTGATTTGTTGATACTTGATCATGGAAATCAGACCATTGGAAAAATAGTCATCTTCAACCGTCCAATAGATGTCCACCAATCCGATAATCGGATAACCATATAAGCTTAAATTCAACTACTTATGTGCCATGTATTCAATTTCTAACTAATTTCCTACTGCCTGCGTATCATTCATCACATTGCGCCAGAGTATCGTAGTTTTTCTCAAGGAAGAAAAGTACTCACCCCACAATCGGTATCTATGGCGGTCCTAATCGAGCCGTCTGTCAAAGGAACAAGCCTCTCGATATTTTTAATGTAAGCGTCGGCTCCACGCGAGAACATAGTCCCACCACCTGGAAACCGGAACTGGTCCCCTTCAATCCTTATCCAGTTCTGGACCGCCTTCTCGACCGTCAGCTCCTTGTGGGGCACGTTTGCGAACCATGCAATTTCTCTACTCGCGGGCCACAGGAACGGGCTCTTGTAACCATAACGGCGCTGACACCAGGCACTTGAGCAGCTCGTCCTTCATAAGAAAGTGCCTATCCCACGCGTACTTTAACGACCAGTGTGTGTCCTCGCACGGCGTGTACTTGCTGTAGCTAACTTGGCAAGTCGAGTACTCGCGCGCTTGCACAGGCGTGGTTGACTAATCGGCTTGATCTTCTAAACAGAGCCATCAATGTCTAGACAAAATGCCCACAACGCCTATTTTTCAAAGTGTATAAAACACCCAAGTTTGTGGGGCTCTTTACTGGTGGCTTAATAGTAGATTGTAAGTTTCCACATTGAGATCATGGGTTGGAGTGCGGATGTGGTGTGTGAGTGTGAAGGTGTATGTTAAACAAGGGTTCTATCTTCTTAGCTCTGAGAAATAAATAAATAAATAAATAAAAGCTAAATACACAGCTCATATGACGTGGGCCACACCACATAGAAAAGTGGGAATTGGGGTGCTGACCATAGGTTTGTGATGAAATTTTTATTATTTTTTTTAACATCATCTTGCTTTTTTTTTAAAAAAAAAAAAAAAAAAAAAAAAAAAAAAAAAAAACCTCAGTTGGACCACATGGCGAGAACTTAGTGATTTTAGGGAGCAATTTTATATTGGAACGTTGGTATCTTTTATACATGAATTTAATCAGCGTTATCTTTTATATTCACACTTTATTAACAGAGTTGCTTTTAGATATACGGTATGGTATACCCACGGAGCTTGGGTGTTCTACTCTTGCTGTGTAAAGCAGGTGTTGTAGAATATTCCAGTCTGGAGCTACTTAGATGAACGGCCCAAATTGATGCATCTGTTGTCTGATGCCTACCATATTCCGGTGCATCTGCCTGTCCGATTCCTGCCTGTCGCGTAACATGTCTTTTTTCTATTTCCTTTTTTTATGAAATCTGGACATCACACAAGAAAAGTCAAAAGTTAGGGACCGAATTACGTGCGTCCCCGACCGTGGGGTCCACCTTCATATATTAATGGTATATCAACTCCGTATTTTCCTGCTAAAATTTTTAGAAAATGAAGCAGATTCGAATTCATGAAAGGGAAAATAATAATAATAATAATAATAATAATAATAATAATAATAATAAATAAAAACAGGTTGATACAAAACTTTTGTGGTCACAAAGTTTTTAACGGTCAATCAACACCGTTTCCTGTGGTATGGTCCACATTAGATTTGGATATACTTCATTTTTTTAACTCATGCCTTAAAATAAACGCAAAATAGATGGACGACATGGATATGCAATAAATAAATCAAGGTGGGATCTATGGTTAGAGACTCACTGTGTTGGGTGAGGCCGGAGCCACACCTAATCCGTTCCCCCCCAAAATAAGAGTGCCTAACTATTTGGTTGACCCTGTCTTATTATAACAAGAAGAATGGTGATGCTTGCCCCTTTTTGTTCTGCTTAAGATCGCCTAAGAGGGCCTATAACACTGATGGCTACATCGGCTAGATTGTCGGGTTCACAAAGTTGTGTGTGAGATCCAGTCCGTCCATCAGGTGAGCCATCTCATGGTCATATAACGGCCCCAAAATCAGCATTATCTAGAACTAAGATGGCCACAACATATATAATAATGTAAAACCACACAAAATCTCTAAATTCATGAAGTGTGCCCCTTATCCTGTTAAGGTTATCCTCATCTAAGGGTTGGATGGTATATACCCTATAAGGTGGTCCCCATGCAAAAGTGATTAATGGTGTATTCCAATCATCATTATTCCGTGGTGTGACACTTTTAAGCTGATTTTGGGCCCAAGATGGACCTTAGTGGACGGAGCACACGTCACACATGCCAGATGGTAGTTTTCGAAAATGACTTAAACGTCATGAAATTCACCCTTCCATCAAGTGCATCACCTGTGTTTCGCCTTTATTGCATACTTCAGGCTGATTCAACACTTAGGTGGACCACCCCATGAAGTTTTTTTTTTCAAAGGAGAAAAAACACTTAAACTTCACCTTGCATGGTCCACCTGAGCTTTGGATACTGTGATTATTGATTAGTTATTTCATCCCAATGAGTCATATCCAATGAATGGAATGGATGGCCATGATTTTTGAGTTCCAAAAGTACCCAAAATGACGGCAAAAAGATTCACTCACGAGTATCGTTATTTGCCTAGAATGCCCTTAATCATTCATAATACAGGCCATTGGAAGGGCAAACCAAACGCAAACAATCATACAAATTTCAAAGATGTAATAGTTTTTTTAATTTTTGTTTTCAAGTATAGACGAATGTGCATGGGAAAGTGTTACAAACCAGTCATCAGAAGGGTCTTAGTCGGTTGTACATCATTTTATTTGCCTAGTTTTAGGGAAACGTGAGGTGAGGTGTAGTAGTTGGTTATATTAGTTCCTTGTTTCATGCATGAGTCTGAGGTAGTTTCCTTGTTTAGGTCCTAGTTTTAGGGAAGACATCCCCATGTCTGTGTAGTGGGCAAAGTTGGGTGAAATTGAATCAGTTGTAACTAGAGTTTATAAAAACGAAAAAGGAATGAATGCAAGGACATGAAGTTTATCTCCAAACAGCTATCTTCAGCAGGGATTGGATCCCTTTAACAATCCTATAGTTTCTCTCTCTCTCTCTCTCTCTCTCTCTCTCTCTCTCTCTCACACACACACACACACACACACACACACCATTGGTCAACCAAAGAAGAAACCTAAATCTATTCCGCCTTCACTCACCCCTTCACTCGATCTTACGACCACCTCCAAAACTCAGGTCATAACATCATGGTATCAGAGACGGGGCCAATAGAGCATTGAATGGAGAGTCTAGAGAAGGAGGTTAGCACACTTGCTACTAGTGGCTAAGAGAAGATCATCGAAAAGATGACCGAACCAATTCGCGAGAATGGAGAGAAGCTTCTCAGCCTCGCAACAATGGGGGTGCCTACAATAGATCAACCAGTACGGGAACCTCCATTAATTTCGGTGCTTCGAAGATAGTCAAGCTCGACTTCCCACGATTCAACGACAGTAAAGATCCCACAAGTTGGCTCTGTCGGGTAGAGCAATTTTTTGAATTCCAACACACCTTAGAGGAAGAGAAGGTGGCACTTGCTTCCTTCCACATAGAAGGGGATGCACAAATGTGGTTGCAACTTCACAAGCAAACTCATGGGGTCATGAATTGGGAGGAGTACATGCAAGGTACAGTCCTGCAAAATTTCAAGATTTCTTTGCTGACTCGATTAAATTGAAGCAGTTTGGGAGTGTCAAAGAGTACCAGACACAGTTTGAATGCCTCCTCTCACGGGCGGGTCAAGTCACCCCAATACAACAAGTTAGTTGCTTCATTAGTGGGCTCCGTGACAACTTGAAAGCCGATGTGAGGGCTGAAAAATCTTGGATGAAGGAAAAAAAATCTTTATAAGGGCGACTATGATGTTTATTTCTCATCATCTGTTCATAAGATTTTTTTTTTTTTAAAAAACATGGATGAAGAGAAAAAACAAATATAAGCTTGATCCAAAACATCTGCAGTCCCCGAGAACTTTTCAGTGGTAGATGTTCAATTCACACTTTTTCTTGTGGTGTGGTCCACTTGAGGTTTGCATATATTTCATTTTTAGGCTTAATCCCTAAAATTATCTGGTAAAATGGATGGGCGGAGTGGATAAAATACATAAATCACAATGGACCCCACAGAGTTTACTTAGTACACAATCCTCTTCCTTGCTCGCACGGCCTACCATAGCCGCCGTTAAACAACAACCGAAGCTTTAAATGACTAATTAACTATGTACTTTATTTTTTTATCCTTTCAACGTACTATAAACATCATATCGATCTCTCTTACAACCCTAGAAAGGTCTGAAACTCCCGCCGACTCTTATAAAGTTGCACTCGTATATCAGCAATACCGAAAGCCGACGCCAAGATCTGGATCTTCACCAACATTAAGTTATTGAGTAAAAATAGTAGAAATTAATTTAATTTTAATAATAATTTTTTTGCATAATCTTTTTTTTATTGCAGATTATTGAATGTTGGCTTTATTGTCATATCTTTAGCTGTGACACTACTAACCATTCTCGATGAATATACTCAACATAAATGGAGGGGGTTTATGCTGCTAATCTACGTGTCATATTTGTGTATTTGTGTTATTTTGTTTTCCTATATCTAAAACTACATTGTACACGTACTCGTGCTCCTATCTCTCCCCCACCAGAATGAGAGGAACAGGAACAGCCAAATGCTCAACACGCTACCTCTCACGCACTGGAACGAGAGCAACATGCACAACAAGATGCTCAAGACGCTACCTCTCTCCCACCGGGATGAGAGCAACAGGAACAACGAAATGCTCAAGACGCTAACCGCTGGTTCTTCAGCCGGATACTTCTGCTCAAGGACTTACTGGTCCGGTTCCGGTTGGTCAGGGACATTGGGATGATGGTGAAATCGTAATAGATATCAACAATTGATGTTGCGAATGAACCGTTTGAATGGGCTTATGCTTTCATATTAGGTTTATGTTTCCTTTTTGATATGTTTAACAGACCATTTTAGTTTAATATTAGGTGTTTTGGATTTTATTTTGAGTAGAGAGTAAAGTGCATATGATCTTCCTCTTTTATTTTGAGTAATGCTCAAGATGCTGAACTGATGGTTCTTCAATCGGATGCTTCTGCTCAAGGACTGCCTGGTTCAGTTCTGGTTGGTCAGGGACATCGGGATGATGGTGAAATCGTAATAGATATCGACAACTGATGCTGCAAATGAACCATTTGAATGGGCTTATGCTTTCATATTAGGTTTGTGTTTTCTTTTTGATATGTTTAACAGATAATTTTAGTTTGATATTAGGTGTGTTTGGATTTTATTTTGAGTACAAAGTAAAACGCTTGTGATCTTCCTCTTTTATTTTAAGTAATGTATATCTTCCCATGTGGGTTTTAAA
This sequence comes from Magnolia changhungtana, assembly GCA_030180095.1. Lineage (NCBI taxonomy): Eukaryota > Viridiplantae > Streptophyta > Magnoliopsida > Magnoliales > Magnoliaceae > Magnolia > Magnolia changhungtana. The sequence continues at coordinate 2,303,022 of JASAUF010000382.1, forward strand.
GGGAGGATGTTCTTTTCAAAACGACATTCAAAATGCCTGTGATCTTCCTCTTTTATTTTGAGTAATGTATATCTTCTCATGTGGGTTTTGAAGGGAGGACGTTTTTTTCAAAACGACGTTCAAAACGCCTGTGATCTTCCTATTTTATTTTGAGTAATATATATCTTCCTATGTAGGCTTTAAAGGGAGGACGTTCTTTTCAAAATGATGTTCAAAACGCCTGTGATCTTCCTCTCCTATTGTTGTGTCTCAAACTGATGAACGGAGTGGATTTGTCATTCCATCTCTGTGGGCCCCATACAACTTCCATCTACAGGAAATTCTGTGGACCCCATACACTTGTGATCTTCCTCTCCTATTATTGTGTCTCAAACGCCTACTTCTATTTTTTTTTCTTTTTTTTTCTTTTCTTTTTTTGGATAGAATTTCTTCTATAAATGAAAGACGCTTGTAATCAATGGCTGAGAGAGAGCTAAAAAAGGAGGAACCACGTCTCCATCACTCTGTCTCTCTCTCTCTGCACTTTTTTTTGTTAGCTTTTTAGTACACCCACTGTCAGATCACACTTCTCTCTCTCTGCACTTTGGTTAAAAGTTACAACCCAAAAATCTTAATGGTTGAACAATCATAACATCCGATTTGTTGATACTTAAACGTGGAAATCGGACCATTGAAAAAATAGTCATCTTCAATCATCCAATAGATGTCCACCAATTCGATAATCGGATAACCATATAAGCTTAAATTTGACTACTTATGCACCACATATTCAATTTCTAACTAATTTCCTACTGCCTGCATATCATCCATTACATTACGTCAGAGTATCAAAGTTTTTCTCAAGGAAGAAAAGTACTCACCCCACAACCGGTAACTATGGTGGTCTTGATCAAGCCGTTCGTCAAAGGAACAAGCCTCTAAATATCGTTGATGTAAGCATCAGCCCCACACGGGAACATAGTCCCATCACTCGAAAACCGGAATCGGTCCCCTTCGACCCTTATCTAGTTTTGGACTGCCTTCTCGACCATCAGCTCCTTGTGGGGCACGTTTACGAACCACATGATTTCCCTACTCGTGGGCCACGGGAATGAGCTATTGTAACTGTAACAGTACTGGCACCAGGCACTTGAGCAGCTTGTCCTTCATAGGACAGTGTCTCTCCCACGCGTATTTTAGCGACCGACGTTTGTCCTCGCACAGCGTGTACTCGCTGTAGCTAACTTGGCAGGTCAGGTACTCGCACGCCTGTGGGGGCGTAGATGACTAATCAGCTTGATCTTCTAAACAGAGCCATCAATGTTTGGACAAAATGCCCGCAACACCTATTTTTCAAATTGTATAAAACACCCAAGTTTGTGGTGCCTACTATGCTATAAATATATAATTTACTTCGTCCATCAGGTTCTATCCTTGATGTAAGTCTTTACTGGTGGCTTAATAGTAGATTGTAAGTTTCCACATTGAGATCATGGGTTGGAGTGCGGATGTGGTGTGTGAGTGTGAAGGTGTATCTTAAAAAAGGGTTCTATCTTCTTAGCTCTGAGAAGTAAATAAATAAATAAATAAAAGCTAAATACACAACTCGTATGACATGGGTCACACCACATAAAAAAACTGTTAATTGGGGTGCCGAGGATAGGTTTGTGATGATTTTTTTTTTTAAACATCATCCTGCTAAAAAAAAACTCAGTTGGACCACATGGCAAGAACTTAGTGATTTTAGGGAGCAATTTTATATTGGAACGTTGGTATCTTTTGTATATGAAATTTAATCAGCGTTATCTTTTATATTCACTCCTGATTAACGGAGTTGCTTTTAGATATACGGTATGGTATACCCACGGAGCTTCGGTGTTCTACTCTTGTTGTGTAAAGCAGGTGTTATAGAATATTCCAGTCTGGAGCTACTTAGATGAACGGCCCAGATTGATGCATCTATTGTCCGATGCCTACCAGATTCCGGTGCATCTACCTGTCCGATTCCCGCCTGTCGTGTAACATGTCCTTTTTCTATTTCTTTTTTTATGAAATCCGGACATCACAATAGAAAAGTCAAAAGTTAGGGACCGGATTACGTGCGTCCCCGACCGTGGGGTCCACCTTCATATATTAATGGTATATCAACTCTGTATTTTCATGCTAAATTTTTTTTAAAATGAAGCAGATTAGGATTCATGAAAGGAAAAATAATAATAAATAAATAAAAACATCTTGATACAAAACTTTTGTGGTCACAAAGTTTTTAATGGTCAATCAACACCGTTTCCTATGGTATGGTCCACATTAGATTTGGATATTCTTCATTTTTTAACTCATGCCTTAAAACAAATGCAAAACAAATGGACGACATGGATATGCAATAAATAAATCAAGGTGGGATATATGGTTAGAGACTCACCGTGTTGGGTGAGGCTGGAGCCGCACCTAATCCGTTCCCCTCAAAATTATGAGTGCCAAACCATTTGGTTGACCCCGTTTTATTGTAATAAGAAGAATGGTGATGCTTGCCCCTTTTTGTTCAGCCTGAGATTGCTTAAGAGAGCCTATAACACCAACGACTGCATCAGCCAGACTATAGGGCTCACCAAGTTGTGTGTGAGATCCAATCCGTCCATCGGGTGAGCCATCTCATGGTCAAATAACGGCCCCAAAATCAGCATTATCCATAACTAAGATGGCCACAACATATATAATAATGTAAAATCACACAAAATCTCTAAATTCATGAAGTGTGTCCCTTATCCTGTTGAGGTTATCCTCATCTAAGGGTTGGATGGTATATACCCTACAAGGTGGTCCCCACGCAAAAGTACTTAATGGTGTATTCCAATCATCATTATTCCATTGTGTGACACTTTTATGTTGATTTTGGCCCCAAGATGGACCTCAGTGGACGGAGCACACGTCACACATGCCAGACGGTAGTTTTCGAAAATGACTTAAACATCATGAAATTCACCCGTCCATCAAGTGCATCACCCGTGTTTCGCCTTTATTGCATACTTTAGGCTGATTCAACACTTAGGTGGACCACCCCATGAAGCTTTTTTTTTCAAAGGAGAAAAAAACACTCAAACTTCACCTTGCACGGTCCACCTGAGCTTTGGATACTGTGATTATTTATTAGTTATTTCATCCCAATGAGTCATATTCAATGAATGGAATGGATGGCCATGATTTTTGAGTTTCAAAAGTACCCAAAATGACGGCAAAAAGATTCACTCATAAGTATCGTTATTTGCCTAGAATGCCCTTAATCATTCATAATACATGCCATTGGGAAGGGCAATCCAAACGCAAACAATCATACGAATTTCAAAGATGTAATAGTTTTTTAATTTTTGTTTTCAAGTATAGACGAATGTGCATGAGAAAGTGTTACAAACCAGTCATCAGAATAGTCTTAGTTAGTTGTACGTCATTCTGTTTGCCTAGTTTTAGGGAAACGTGAGGTGAGGTGTAGTAGTTGGTTGTATTAGTTCCTTATTTCATGCATGAGTCGTAGGTAGTTTCCTTGTTTAAGTCCTAATTTTAGGGAAGACATCCCCACGTCTGTATAGTGGGTAAAGTTGGGTGAAATTGAATCAGTCGTAACTAGAGTTTATAAAAATGGGGAAGGAATGAATGCAAGGACATGAAGTTCATCTCCAAACAGCTGTCTTCAGCAGGGTTTGGATCCCTTTAACAATCATAAAGTTTCTCTCTCTCTCTCTCTCTCTCTCTCTCTCTCTCTCTCACCATTGGTCGATCAAAGAAGAAACCTAAATCCATTCCACATTCACCTCACCCCTTCACTCGATCCTACTTCCACCTTCAAAACTCAAGTCGTAACATTATGGTATCAGAGATGGGGCCAATGGAGCATCGAATGGAGAGTCTAGAGAAGGAGGTTAGCACACTTGCTGCCGGCCAAGAGAAGATCATCGAAAGATGACCGAGCCAATCCGCGAGAATGGGGAGAAGCTTCTCAGCCTCACAATAATGGGGGTGCCTTCAATAGCTTAACCAGTACGGGAACCTCCATTAGTTTTGGTGCTCTGAAGCTAGTCAAGCTCGACTTCCACAATTCAACGGCAGTGAAGATCCCACAAGTTAGCTATGTCGGGTGGAGTAGTTTTTTGAATTCCAGCACACTATAGAGGAAGAAAAGGTGGAACTTGCTTCCTTCCACATAGAAGGGGATGCACAAATGTGGCTGCAACTTCACAAGCAAACTCATGGGGTTATGAATTGGGAGGAGTTCAAACAAGGAGTACATGCAAGGTACAGTCCTACAAAATTTCAAGATTTCTTTGCTAACTTAATTAAATTGAAGCAGTTTGGGAGTGTGAAAGAGTACCAGACACAGTTTGAACACCTACTCTCACGGGCAGGTCAAGTCACCCCAATACAATAGGTTAGTTGCTTCATTAGTGGGCTCCGTGACAACTTCCAAGCCGATGTGAGGGCTAAAAAATCATGGATGAAGGAGAAAAATCTTTATAGGGCCCACAGTGATGTTTATTCCTCATCATCCTGTTCATAAGATTAAAAAAACATGGATGAGGGGAAAAAACAAATACATGCTTGATCCAAAACTTCTGTATTCCCCGAGATATTTTCAATAGTAGATGTTCAATTCACACTTTTTCCTATAATGTGGTCCACTTGAGGTTTGTATATATTTCATTTTTAGGCTTAATTCCTAAAATTATCTGGTACAATGGATGGACGGAGTGGATAAAATACATAAATCACAATGGACCCCACGGAGTTTACTTAGTACACTTAGCGTACAAAGTTACTCAGTATGCAATCTGCTTCCTTTCTCGCACGGCCTACCATAGTCGCCGTTAAACAACAACCGAAGCTTTGAATGATTAATTAATTACATACTTTATTTTTTTAATCCTTTCGTCGTGCTATAAATAGCATATCCCTCTCTCTTACAACCCTTGAAAGGTTTAAACTCTCGCCAACTCTTATAAAGCTACACTCGTATATCAGCAATACCTGAAGCCGACGCTGAGATCTAGATCTTCACTGACATTAAGTTATTGGGTAAGAATAGTAGAAATTAATTTAATTTTAATAATAATTTTTTTAAATATTTTTTTTTACAGATTTATTGAATGTTGGCTTTATTGCCATATCTTTAGTTGCGACATTACAAACCATTCTTGATGAATATACTCAACATAAATGGAGGGGGTTTATGCTGCTGATCTACGTAGTCATATTTGCGTATTTGTGTTATTTTGTTTTCCTATATCTGAAACTACGTTGTATATGTACTCGTGCTCCTATCTCTCCCCCACCGGAACAAGAGGAACAGGAACAGCCAAATGCTCAACACGCTACCTCTCACACACCGGAACGAAAGCAACAGGCACAACAAGATGCTCAAGACGCTACCTCTCTACCATCGGGATGAAGTAATAGAAATGACAAAATGCTCGAGACGTCGAACCGCTGGTTCTTCAGCCGGATGCTTCTGCTCGGGGAATTACTAGTCTGGTTCTGGTTGATCAGGGACATCTGGATGATGGTGAAATCATAATAGATATCGACAACTGATGCTACGAATGAACCGTTTGAATGGGCTTATGCTTTCATATTAAGTTTGTGTTTCCTTTTTTACATGTTTAATAGATAATTTTAGTTTGATATTAGGTGTGTTTGGATTTTATTTTGAGTAGAGAGTAAAACGCCTATGATCTTCCTCTTTTATTTTGAGTAATGCTTAAGACGTTGAACCGCTGGTTTTTCAGCCAGATGCTTTTGTTCAGGGACTTCCTGGTCCGGTTCAGGTTGGTCAGGGACATCGGGATGATGGTGAAATTGTAATAGATATCACAACTGATGCAGCGAATGAACAGTTTAAATGTGCTTATGCTTTCATTTTAGGTTTGTGTTTTCTTTTTGATATGTTTAACAGACAATTTTAATTTGATATTAGGTGTGTTTAGATTTTATTTTGAGTAGAGAGTAAAACACTTATGATCTTTCTCTTTTATTTTGAGTAATGTATATCTTCCCATGTGAGTTTTAAAGGAAGGACGTTCTTTTCAAAACGACGTTCAAAACGCCTATGATCTTCAGCATTTATTTTGAGTAATGTATATCTTTCCATGTGGGTTTTGAAGGGAGGACATTCTTTTCAAAACGACGTTCAAAACGCATGTGATCTTCCTCTCCCATTGTTGTGTCTCAAACTGATGAACGGAGTGGATTTGTCATTCCATCTCTGTGGGCCCCATACAGCCTCCAACTACAGGAAATTCTATGGGCCCCATACGCCCGTGTTCTTCCTATCCTATTGTTGTCTCTCAAACACCTGCTTCTCTTTTTTTTTTTTCTTTTTTTTTCATAAAAAATTTTTCATAAACGGAAGATGCCTGTAATTAATGGCTGAGAGAGAGCTAAAAAATGAGGAACCCTGTCTCCATCGCTCTCTCTCTCTCTCTGTACTTTTTTTTATTAGCTTCTTAGTACACCCACTGTCAGATCACACTTCTCTCTCTATGCACTCTGGTTAAAAGTTACAACCCAAAAATCTTAATGGTTGAACAATCCTAACATCTGATTTATTGATACTTAATCGTGGAAATCGGACCATTGGAAAAATAGTCATCTTCAACCGTCCAATAGATGTCCACTAATCCGATAATCGGATAACCATATAAGCTTAAATTCGACTACTTATGCGTATCATCCATCACATTGCACCATCAATGTCTGGACCCTTCAAAGTTTACTTGGTATGCTTAGTGTACAAAGTTACTTAGTACGCAATCCGCTTCCCTACTCGTACAGCATACCATAGCCGCCGTTGAACAACAACCAAAGCTTTGAATGATTAATTAACTATGTACTTTATTTTTTTAATCCTTTCACCATACTATAAATATCATATCCCTCTCTCTTATAACCCTAGAAAGGTCTGAAACTTCCGCCGACTCTTACAAAACTGCACTCGTATATCAGCAATGACGGAAGCCGACGCCGAGATCTAGATCTTCACCAACATTAAGTTATTGGGTAAGAATAGTAGAGATTAATTTAATTTTAATAATCTTTTTTTTGTGCAGATTTATTGAATGTTGGTTTTATTGTCATATCTTTAACTTTGACAATACTAACCATTCTCGATGAATATACTCAACATAAACGGAGGGGGTTTATGCTGCTGATATACGTAGTCATATTTACGTATTTGTGTTATTTTGTTTTTCTATATCTGAAACTACATTGTACACGTACTCATGCTCCGATCTCTCCCCCACCGGAATGAGAGGGACAGGAATAGCCAAATGCTCAACATGCCACCTCTCATGCACCGTAACGAGAGCAATAGGCATAGCAAGATGCTCAAGACACTACTTCTCTCCCACCGGGATGAGAGCAATAGGAACAGCAAAATGCTCGAGACGCTGAACCGCTAGTTCTTCAGCCGGATGCTTCTGCTCAAGGACTTACTGGTTCGGTTCCGGTTAGTCAGGGACATTGGGATGTTGGTGAAATCATAATAGTATCGACAATTGATGCTGCGAATGAACCGTTTGAATGGGCTTATGCTTTCATATTAGGTTTGTGTTTCTTTTTTGATATGTGTAACACACAATTTTAGTTTGATATTAGGTGTGTTTGGATTTTATTTTGAGTAAAGAGTAAAACGCATGTGATATTCCTCTTTTATTTTAAGTAATGTTCAAGACGCTGAACCGCTGGTTCTTCAGCCAGATGCTTCGGCGCAGGGACTTGCTGGTCCGGTTCCAGTTGGTCAGGGACATCGGGATGATGGTGAAATTGTAATAGATATCGACAACTAATGTATGTTTAACAGACAATTTTAATTTGATTTTAGGTGTGTTTAGATTTTATTTTTAGAAGAGAGTAAAACGCTTGTGATCTTCCTCTTTTATTTTTAGTAATGTATATCTTCCCATGTGGGTTTTGAAGGGAGGATGTTTGATGTTTTATTTAAACCAACATGATTTAAATAATTTTTTAAACTCACAAGTATACGAATCAAATGTATATAGAGTACGTATTACGAGATCGTTCCCACGAGGACTAATCGTCACAACTCAAATTCACAATTCTTCTTAACTAATCCAACAGATAATGGAATGAACTACTAAGCACAATTCTAGGAAAAAAACAATTAAGAACAGGGAAGAAAATTCAATCAGAGAGAGAGCACTAGGACTTTCAAATCCACCCCTAATTATCCTAACCCTTGTTTTGTCTGTTGATTCACCTTGATCTAGATTGATACCACTTATACAGAGAAAGCACAATGTGGTCCTTAAGTGGGCATACGAGAATGTCTAATTCCTTTAAGCAATGCCATGAATAACATATCCCATGTCCTTGGCCGGGCACATGGAATGTACAATTCATTAAAGCACCCTGTTTCTTCTTCTATAGGAAACCTGTTCTTGATCAGACACAAGCACCTATAATAAACATCCAAACAACAACCATATATATACTTTGGTCAAGTTCATAGATGGAGAAGTATAGAGTTTAAACCAATCAAGCCCACCTAGAGGAAGAAACAAATCAATTAATATTCAAAGTAAATTCAACCAATACAAGAGCTAATCAAATTAGGGGCTTCATCTCAGCCCTAGCTGAGAGATTAGTGACCCAAAAAATCCATTAAAAAGATGGATAAACAAAATTCATAAAAAAAAATACCAAACCAATCGATCTCTCTCTCTTCTTTCTTCTCTTTCTTCTCTCCCTTGCTCCGGATCTGGAATTCCCTATTTCTGAATACCTTTCCCACGTCCAAAATTCCTCTTTTATAGTTGCTGAAGGGCTGGATTCGGTGGCAGAGTTGTAGCAGGATATGGAATGCAACTTTTCGCAGCCATGATCGGTGGGCCCCACAGAAGTATTTTCTGGAAAATCCACCTCATCCATTGGATTCAGAATGAAATTTCAGTTAAGAATGGGTGGTTTTGAACATCCATTAACGCGGCCCATAGAAGAAATCACGAAGAGATCAGTTTTGAAAATTGCAGAGCAGTCCGTTTATGGCCTCTGTATCATGCACGTGTGCAAGCATGAGAGCAGAATATCAGCATGGTTTTGAAGCTCTCGAAGCCCTCTACACGATGAACGGCTTGGATCGGCCGGAAAGATGACGTATGGGGCCCACAGTCAGCCGCAAAATGGACCAGCGGCGTCCGTTACGCTGAAGCGAAACCCGATAGCTGCGGTGATGGTGGGGTCCGTGATCGGAATCTACAGCGAAATCCACTCCGTTCACTGAATTTCTCTCGGTATTTCGGTCGGAACTACATAATTTTTCTCCGTTTTGGTCTGGGCCACAGAAGATCTCATTACACCGTCCATTCCATGTTTGAACGGCTAGATTTCACTCTTGATGATGATTTACGATTCTGACCCCTATGCATTGATAATAGCCTTCATTTAGTGCTGATAGACGGTCCGGATTGGTGGTATGATGGACGAAGTGGACTTACAACCGAAGACCGCAGGTCGTTCGCAGACGCTGGAACGGTAGCTGCCGATTTGAATTTTGAGAGAGAGAGAGAGCGCGGGTCAGCGGCTCGCTGACCGTCTTGGCCGGTCCGGTGCACGGCAGGTGTAGTGAGTGCATGGTGTACATGCATCACATATGGGTTCCACAATGATGTTTCTAAGAAATCCAATCCATCCATTCATTTTCTCTTCTCAAGTAAGACGTTGAATCCGAAGTTGAAGCATATTCAGATATCAGGTGGGCCCAGAATCAATGGTCTATGGGCTGATTTGTCAGTTGGGACACTTCCATAGTGATCCGAGGGCTGAAATTTGAAACGTACGGTTAATTTATGTCCCTAATCCCATGTATAAAGTTTTGAGCCAATCGGATAGAGGGAACCATGTGATCTTTCATTCTGAACCCTTTTTCGGGCCCCTTTGGCTTACTTTCCTCAGATCCCAGGCGTGTAAAATCTTCATTATTGGTTCTCTGGAGTCCATCCCGTGCTCTGGTAATTTTGGAGCGTCAAATCCATGCTTTTAACATCATTTTTCAATACACGCTCCTGATTTCATCCTGTAATAAAAATACAATTAATACACTCCATTAAGCCTTATCATGTATGTAAATTTAGGCAATTACTGGGTCTGATATGCAATATTCGACCCTGATCAATGTTCTTTTCAAAACGACGTTTAAAACGCCTGTGATCTTCCGCTTTTATTTTGAGTAATGTATATCTTCCAATGTGGGTTTTAAAGGGAGGACGTTCTTTTCAAAACGCCTGTGATCTTCCTCTTTTATTTTGAGTAATGTACATCTTCCCATGTGGGTTTTAAAGGGATGACGTTCTTTTCAAAACGACGTTTAAAACGCCTGTGATCTTCCTCTCCTATTGTTGTGTCTCAAACTGATGAACGAAGTGGATTTGTCCTTCCATCTCTGTGGGCCCCATACAGCTTCCAACTATAGGAAATTCTATGGGCCCCATATGCCTGTGATCTTCCTCTCCTATTATTGTGTCTCAAACTCCTGCTTCTCTTTTTTTTTTTTCTTTTTTTTCTCATAGAATTTTTTGCATAAACGGAAGGCGCCGTAATCAATGGCTGATAGAGAGCTGAAAAAGGAGGAACCATGTTTCCATCACTCTCTCTCTCTCTCTACACTTTTTTTATAGCTTGTTAGTACACCTGCTATCAGATCACACTTCTCTCTCTCTTCACTCTGGTTAAAAGTTACAATCTAAAAATCTTAATGGTTGAACAATCCTAACATCTGATTTATTGATACTTGATCGTGGAAATCGGACCATTGGAAAAATAGTCATCTTCAACTGTCCAATAGATGTCCACCAATCCGATAATCGAATAACCATATAAGCTTAAATTCGACTACTTATGCGCCACGTATTCAATTTCTAACTAATTTCCTACTGCCTGCGTATCATCCATCACATTCCGCTATCAATGTCTGGACCCCACAGAGTTTACTCGGTATGCTTAGTGTACGAAGTTAGTCAGTACGCAATCTGTTTACCTGCTCGCACGGCCTACCATAGCCATCGTTAAACAATAACTAAAGCTTTGAATGATTAATTAAATATGTACCTTATATTTTTAATCCTTTCACCGTACTATAAATATCATATCCCTCTCTCTTACAACCCTAGAAAGGTCTGAAACTCCCGCCGACTCTTACAAAGCTGCACTCGTATATCAGCAATGACGGAAGCCGACGCCGAGATCTAGATCTTCACCAACATTAAGTTATTGAATAGTAGAAATTAATTTAATTTTAATAATAATTTTTTTAATAATCTTTTTTTTGTGTAGATTTATTGAATGTTGGTTTTATTGTCATATTTTTATCTTTGGCAATACTAACCATTCTCGATGAATATACTTAACATAATTGGAGGGGGTTTATGCTGCTGATCTACGTAGTCATATTGCGTATTTGTGTTATTTTATTTTCTTATATCTGAAACTATGTTGTACACGTACTCGTGCTCCTATCTCTCCCCCACCGGAACGAGAGGAACAAGAACAGCCAAATGCTCAATGCATTACCTCTCACGCACCGGAACGAGAGCAACAGGCACAAGAAGATGCTCAAGACGCTACCTCTCTCCCACCGGGATGAGAGCAGCGGGAACAACGAAATGCTCGAGACGCTGAACCGGTGGTTCTGAAGCTGGATGCTTCTGCTCAAGGACTTACTGGTTCGGTTCCGGTTGGTCAGGGACATTGGGATGATGGTGAAATCATAATAGATATCGACAATTGATGCTCCGAATGAACCGTTTGAATGGGCTTATGTTTTTATATTAGGTTTGTGTTTTCTTTTTGATATGTTTAACAGACAATTTTAGTTTGATATTAGGTGTGTTTGGATTTTATTTTGAGTAGAGAGTAAAACGCATGTGATCTTCCTCTTTTATTTTGAGTAATGCTCAAAACACTGGATGGCTGGTTCATCAGTTGAATGCTTCTACTCAGGGACTTCCTAGTCCGATTCCGGTTGGTCAAGGACATCGAGATGATGGTTAAAACGTAATAGATATCGACAAATGATGCTGCAAATGAACCGTTTGAATGGGCTTATGCTTTCATATTAGGTTTGTGTTTCCTTTTTTATATGTTTAACAGATAATTTTAGTTTGATATTAGGTGGGTTTAAATTTTATTTTGAGTAATGTATATCTTCCCATGTGGGTTTTGAAGGAAGGACGTTCTTTTCAAAATGACGTTTAAAATGCCTGTGATCTTCCTCTTTTATTTTGAGTAATGTATATCTTCCCATGTGGGTTTTGGAGGGAGGAAGTTCTTTTCAAAACGACGTTTAAAATATATGTGATCTTCCTCTTTTATTTTGAGTAATGTATATCTTCCTATGTGGGTTTTGAAGGGAGGACGTTCTTTTCAAACTGACGTTCAAAACGCCTGTGATCTTCCTCTCTTATTGTTGTGTCTCGAACTGATGAACGGAGTGGATTTGTCATTCCATCTCTGTGGGCCCCATACAGCTTCCAACTATAGGAAATTCTATGGGCCCCATACGCCTGTGATCTTCCCCTCTTATTGTTGTGTCTCAAACACCTACTTCTCCTTTTGTTTTCTTTTTTTTTTTTTCATAGAATTTTTTCCATAAACGGAAGACGCCTGTAATCAATGGCTGAGAGAGAGCTAAAAAAGGAGGAACCACGTCTCCATCACTCTCTCCCTCTCTCTGCACTTTTTTTTTTGTTAGCTTATTAGTACACCCACTATCAGATCACACTTCTCTCTCTCTGCACTCTGGTTAAAAGTTACAACCCAAAAATCTTAATGGTTGAACAATCCTAACATCTGATTTATTGATACTTGATCGTGGAAATCGGACCATTGGAAAACTAGTCATCTTCAACCGTCCAATAGATGTCCACCATTCCGATAATCAAATAACCATATAAGTTTAAATTTGACTACTTATGCGCCATGTATTAAATTTCTAACTAATTTCCTACTGCCTGCGTATCATCCATCACATTGCGTCATCAATGTATGGACCCCACAAAGTATACTCGGTATGCTTAGCATACGAAGTTACTCAGTATGCAATCCGTTTCCCTGCTCGCATGGCCTACCATAGCCGCCATTAAACAATAACCGAAGCTTTGAATGATTAATTAACTATGTACTTTATTTTTTTAATCCTTTCACCGTACTATAAATATCATATCCCTCTCTCTTACAACCCTAGAAAGGTCTGAAACTCTCACTGACTCTTACAAAACTGCACTTGTATATCAGCAATGACGGAAGCGGACGCCGAGATTTAGATCTTCACCAACATTAAGTTATTGGGTAAGAATAGTATAAATTAATTTAATGTTAATAATGATTTTTTTTTGTGAAGATTTATTGAATGTTGGCTTTCTTGTCATATCTTTAGCTTTAGCAATATTAACCATTCAGGATGAATATACTCAACATAAATGAAGGGGGGTTATGCTACTGATCTACGTAGTCATATTTATGTATTTGTGTTATTTTGTTTTCCTATATATGAAATTACGGTGTACACGTACTCGTGCTCCTATCTCTCCCCCACCGGAACGAGAGGAACAGGAACAACCAAATGCTCAACGCGCTACATCTCATGCACTGGAACGAGAGCAATAGGCACAACAGGATGCTTAAGATGCTACCTCTCTCCCATCGGGACGAGAGCAACAGGAACAGCGAAATGCTCGAGAAGTTAAACTGCTGGTTCTTCAGCTGGATGCTTCTGCTCAAGGACTTACTGGTCCGGTTTTGGTTGGTCAGGGACATCGGGATGATGGCGAAATCGTAATAGATATCGACAATTGATGCTACGAATGAACCACTAGAATGGGCTTATGCTTTCATATTAGGTTTGTGTTTCCTTTTTTATATGTTTAACAGACAATTTTAGTTTAATATTAGGTGTGTTTGGATTTTATTTTGAGTAGAGAGTAAAACGCCTGTAATCATCCTCTTTTATTTTGAATAATGCTCAAGACGCTGAACCGTTGGTTCCTCAGTTGGATGCTTCTGCTCAGGGACTTCTTGGTCCAGTTCCGATAGGTCAGATGATGGTGAAATCGTAATAGATATCGACAGTTGATGCTGCGAATGAACCGTTTGAATGGGCTTATGCTTTCATATTAGGTTTGTGTTTCCTTTTTGATATGTTTAACAAACAATTTTATTTTGATATTAGGTATGTTTAGATTTTATTTTGAGTAGAGAGTAAAACGCCTGTGATCTTCCTCTTTTATTTTGAGTAATGTATATCTTCCCATGTGGGTTTTGAAGGGAGGACGTTCTTTTTAAAACGACGTTTAAAACGCCTGTGATCTTCCTCTTTTATTGAGTAATGTATATCTTCCCATGTGAGTTTTGAAGGGAGGACGTTCTTTTTAAAATGACGTTTAAAACGCCTGTGATCTTCATCTTTTATTTTGAGTAATGTATATCTTTCCATGTAGGTTTTAAAGGGAGGACATTCTTTTCAAAACGCCTGCGATCTTCCTCTCCTATTGTTGTGTCTCAAACTGATGAACGGAGTGGATTTGTCATTCCATCTCTGTGGGCCTCGTACAGCTTCCAACTACAAGAAATTTTATTGGCCCTATATGCCTGTGATCTTCCTCTCCTATTGTTGTGTCTCAAACTGATGAACGGAGTGGATTTGTCATTCCATCTCTGTGGGCCCCGTACAGCTTCCAACTACAAGAAATTCTATTGGCCCTATATGCCTGTGATCTTCCTCTCCTATTGTTGTGTCTCAAACACCTGCTTCTCTTTTTTTTTCTCTTTTTTTTTTCATAGAATTTTTTCCATAAACGGAAGACGCTTGTAATCAATAGCTGAGAGAGAGCTAAGAAAGGAGGAACCACGTCTCCATCGCTCTCTCTCTCTCTCTTTGCACTTTTTTTGTTAGCTTGTTAGTACACCCACTGTCAGATCACACTTCTCTCTCTCTCTCTCTGCACTCTGGTTAAAAGTTACAACCCAAAAATCTTAATGGTTGAACAATCCTAACATCTGATTTATTGATATTTTTTTTCATAGAATTTTTTCCATAAACGAAAGACGCTTGTAATCAATAGCTGAGAGAGAGCTAAAAAAGGAGGAACCACGTCTCCATCGCTCTCTCTCTCTCTCTCTCTGCACTTTTTTTGTTAGCTTATTAGTACACCCACTGTCAATCACACTTCTCTCTCTATGCACTCTGGTTAAAAGTTACAACCCAAAAATCTTAATGGTTGAACAATCCTAACATCTGATTTATTGATACTTGATCGTAGAAATCGGACCATTGGAAAAATAGTCATCTTCAACCGTCCAATAGATGTCCACTAATTCGATAATCGGATAACCATATAAGCTTAAATTCGACTACTTATGCACCACGTATTCAATTTCTAACTAATTTCATACTACTTGTGTATCATCCATCACATTGCGCAATCAATGTTTGGACCCCACAGAGTTTACTCGGTACGCTTAGCATACAAAGTTACCCGGTACACAATTCGCTTCCCTACTCGCACGGCCTACCATAGCCGCCGTTAAACAACAACTGAAGCTTTGAATGATAAATTAATTATGTACTTTATTTTTTTAATCCTTTCACCGTACTATAAATATCATATCCCTCTCTCTTACAACCCTAGAAAGGTCTAAAACTCTCACCGACTCTTACAAAGCTGCACTCGTATATTAGCTATGACGAAAGCCAACGCCGAGATCTAGATCTTCACCAACATTAAGTTATTGGGTAAGAATAGTAGAAATTAATTTAATTTTAATAATAATTTTTTTTAATAAATTTTCTTTTTGTGTAGATTTATTGAATGTTGGCTTTATTATCATATCTTTAGCTTTGGCAATACTAACCATTATCGATGAATATACTCAACATAAATGGAGGAGGTTTATGCTACTGATCGATGTAGTCATATTTTTGTATTTGTGTTATTTTGTTTTCTTATATCTGAAACTACGTTGTACACGTACTCGTGCTCCTATCTCTCCCCCACCGGAACGAGAGGAACAAGAACAGCCAATTGCCCAACACGCTACCTCTCACGCACCAGAACGAGAGCAACAGGCATAGCAAGATGCTTAAGACGCTACCTCTCTTCCACCGGGACGAGAGTAACGGGAACAGCGAAATGCTTGAGATGCTGAACCGCTGGTTCTTCAGCCGGATGCTTCTGCTCAGGACTTACTGGTCCGGTTCCGGTTGGTCAGGGACATCGGGATGATGGTGAAATCGTAATAGATATTAACAATTGATGCTGCGAATGAACCGTTTGAATGGGCTTATGCTTTCATATTAGGTTTATGTTTCTTTTTTGATATGTTTAACACACAATTTTAATTTGATATTATGTGTGTTTGGATTTTATTTTGAGTAGAGAGTAAAATGCATGTGATCTTCCTCTTTTATTTTGAGTAATACTCGAGACGCTGAACCGTTGGTTCTTCAGGCGGATGCTTCTCCTTAGGGACTTCCTGGTCCGATTCCTGTTGGTCAGGGACATCAAGATAATGGTGAAATCGTAATAGATATCAACAACTGATGCTGCAAATGAACCGTTTGAATGGGCTTATGCTTTCATATTAGGTTTGTGTTTCCTTTTTTATATGTTTAATAGACAATTTTAGTTTGATATTAGGTGTGTTTAGATTTTATTTTGAGTAGAGAGTGAAATGCCTATAATCTTCCTCTTTTATTTTGAGTAATGTATATTTTCCCATGTAGGTTTTGAAGGGAGGACATTCTGTGATCTTCCTCTTTTATTTTGAGTAATGTATATCTTCCCATGTGGGCTTTCAAAGGAGGACGTTCTTTTCAAAACGATGTTCAAAACACTTGTGATCTTCCTCTTTTATTTTGAGTAATGTATATCTTCCCATGTGGGTTTTGAAAGGAGGACGTTCTTTTCAAAATGACATTCAAAATGCCTGTGATCTTCCTCTCCTATTGTTGTGTCTCAAACTGATGAACGGAGTGGATTTGTCATTCCATATCTGTGGGCCCCATACAGCTTCCAACTACAGGAAATTCTATGGGCCCCATATGCCTGTGATCTTCCTCTCCTATTGTTGTGTCTCAAACACCTGCTCTCTCTTTTTTTCTTTTTTTTTTCATATAATATTTTTTATAAATGGAAGACGCCTGTAAATAATGGCTGAGAGAGAGAGAGAGCTAAAAAAGGAGGAACCACGTCTCCATCGTTCTCTCTCTCTCTCTCTCTCTCTGCACTTTTTTTTTGTTAGCTTGTTAGTACACCCACTGTAAGACCCGTATCCTAGATCGTACCGTTCCGCAGAATCCCACGGTATTTTCGATCGAATTCCGGCAACCTTCGACCCTTACCGATATCTGTGCACGACCCTGATTCATACGCCGTTAACCCGAGTCGACTCAACCCGAGACTTGTACCATTGCGACCGCACCGTCGCCGCGGTCCCGATGCCGCGACTCGCGCGCCGAGGCGATACTCTGGCCAGAAAATGTGGGCCAACGTTCAGTGCGAGGAAAACGCCGCACATTGCGAAACCCAAGAGAATCTCAACGAGATGTCACATCAATCATCCATCAATCAATCCCATCATGTCAAGTATACATCAACTTTTCACCTTTCCCAAGCAAGCCTCAAAAGTCAAAAAGTTCTTACAACACACATGCTTTCTTACACCATTTGCCAAAAAAGTCAAGAAAAGGGGCTCTTACACCCCATCACACCACATCCATCACACCACATCCATCACTCCTCTTCCTTTACAACCCTCTCTCTCTTCATTTGCAAATCCATTCCCAAGCAAGAGAGAGAGAGAGAGCACCATACGTATGAGCCATTCCCAAACCTTCCAAGAGAACCACAAGTGTGGTCCACCTCTTCCAACCCTTCCATCTTCCATCTTCCATCTCAACCATCCATTCCTCATCTCCTCAATTGAAATCGAAGCCAAGGAGTTAAGGAACTCATAGGAGCAAGAAGATCGGACGGTGGGTGCTTGATAAGAATAGTTTTTTTCATGCTTTTAAGAGGGGCCAAGTGAGGTCAACCGATCAATGGTTGGGATCTCACTTGGGGCCCTAAGATGTGGCCGATGGCCCACCTTGATCATCATGATCATTCCATGATGGGGCCATTCTCCATGGACCCCATCATGATGTTTATTTCCTTGCTTTAGATAGGTCATCTAGACCGTCCATATTGGTGGAGAAATGATCTCTATCGTTGAGTTTCGATTTTTATGGGCCCACATGCTTTAAGGCCCATTTGATGTATGATCTATTGCAAGGGAGGGCCCATAGTGGCGGGGTCCCTCCATCCTCACCGATCTCCCTCTACCTCTCTCTCCCCTTTCTTTTATGTTTGTGTGATGATTTGGCCGTGTGGCCCACTTGGACGGACCCCACCGAAATATGTACTTTATCCAAGCCATTTACGGTGGGGCCACTTTAAATGTGTTGTACCCACACCATCTATTTATTTGGTGGCCCACCTTAAGTGGGGCCCACCTCAATGCATGTACAATGAATTGCCTGCCCGAGAGACGCAGGACGTGGTTGACTGAGAAAAGACGCAAATATCGATTTTTTTTTTTTTTTTTCTAAGCTTTTGGGTGGGTGCCGTGCATGGACCCCACCTTGACTTATATTCAATCGCATTAGTCCATCTCATTCTTTGGCTCAATTTAGCGTTGAGCCGAAAAATGATGTGAATCCAATACTCAGGCGGGCGGTACCATAGAAAACGGTATCCCCTACCGTTCAAAACTTCTAAGACCCACCATACCTCAACCATACATCAAAAAAAATTGACCTTTGGACTCCTTTGATGTATTAGAGAGAATGCAATGGGCGGAGTGGATTCTCATTAGTGGCCCCACATCCCATTTTCTGCAATAAAATAGAAATTAAAAAAAAAGAGAGAGAGAGAAGCAAGTTCTATTTGCCTCTGTTATGTAAAGCGGAGTGGCATCACCTGCTGAATGGTAGTTTGGGCGGACGGACAGGGCCACCCACGGCCCCTGTCGTGGGCCCCACCATGATGTATATGTGTCATCCATTCCGTCCATTAGGTGGATCCCTCCATGGAGTAGACCCCCTCCAAAGGTCGGCCCGATCCGAGTCACGGATGGCCCACACCAAAGAAAACAGTGAGAATTCAAGGCCTGCCATTGAAACGTTTTTGGGGCCCACAGAAGTCTCGGATCAAGCTGAAATTTTTTTACTACCCTTCATCTAGGTCTGCGTGACCTTATGAACGGATTGGATGGCATGTAAACATTGAGGTGGGCCCCACTTGAGACCCACTATGATGTATGTGTTCCACTCCACCGTCCGCTGGACGGTGGAGCCCCCCTGTATTGTATGTGTTTTCCCACCGTCCAGGAACGTGTGCGTGCGTGTGTGCATGCGTGTGTACGTGGTGCGTGTGCTGTGAGTGTGTGTATATATATACATATATATATATATATGTGTGTGTGTGCATATATATATACACATTATGGTGGGCCCGCATGTGGACCCCACCATGATGCACATGTGGCATCCAATACGTTTATCCATTTGGAAATATCATTTTATGGCTTGAGTTAAAAGAATGAGGTGGATCTAAACTTCATGTGGGCCCACTTTGATGTCTGATTGAGGCCCACCTTGATATACTTAAAGGCCCATGGGTTAAGGCTCCTTGAGATGTGTTAGGGCCTATGGGTTAAGGCCCATTCGATGTACGTATGGGGCCCAATTGGTGTGGCCCATCTGATACACATATGACCCATGAGGTTAGACCCATTTAATGTACTATAGAGGCCACGGGTTATGACTCATTGCAATGCACTTAGGGCCCATTGGTGCGGCCCATGATGTGGCCCTCTTGATGAATATAAGGCCCATGTGACATGGCCCATTCGATGTATTTAAGGCCCAATGGGATGTACCTAAGGTCCATTGCAATGTGTGATCCATACATGGTTATGTAATGATGATTCTGAGATAATGCCTTGGGAGCGATGTCGGTTTGACGTCCACATCGCACGTATAGTGTTCGTTAAATGTCCGCATTATGACTCTCCCTAGGCCATCGATAGGCCCGTACTGGTTGTGTGTAGGCCGTTCATGTCTAGGTCATCTGCGTTGCAAGAGTAGTTCATTACTTCATAACATGTGTAGTATAGTTCCATAATTCATGATCATACACATCATATGTATGCTTGACATGAGAAGTATCGATCATAGCATATGCCCTCGGGCGATTGTTTAGGGGCTCCGGTTAGGCGGTGTTGCCCACATGAGCGCACGAGACGCACGAGATTGCTTTGCATGGTGGATAGTGTGATTCATGCATTCGCATTGTATGATATGGTTATTGTCGCGCTCTGGCGACATCGGGGTCGAAGCCGCCACGGGCATATCGTGGTTGGCGGGATTGGATACCTAGGAAATCTTGTTCTACATGGGGTGCTATGATATCATCCTGGGTGAAAGTCCCTAAACCCTTATGGTACCAAGAGGTTGCTCCAACGTCTGGACCGAGTGGGTGCACGGCGCCGAGTGCCGATTACCGCAGATAGTTGCGCTTTCCACCGTGTCGTGGTCGGTTGGAAGGGGTACGGCCTTACCCGCCCGAGAGGAGGGGGCAATGCTAGGGCGAGTTTGACCGGCTCGAGGAATGGGTCCGCTATCGACGCAGCCGAGCCCGATATTGGCGGGCGGGTAGTGAGGTCTCTTCCACTTACCTTATTGCGCGCGATGGGGCGTAATCACGGTTTAGAGTGTACTAGACCCCGGTGATATCCCAGATTTTGAGCTGTACTGATATGTGGACTTAGATGAGGACTTGTATGCTTGAGTTGCATTTCGCATCGCATGGCCTTGGTATGGCCGACATCATTCATGCCTTGCATCGCATAACCTTGGTATGGCTAGTGGTATTCATGGACTCGTCAGCATGTTCCGCATTACTCTGATACTTTATAAATGCATTACTACCTTGCGCACACACTTTCACCACCCTCTAAGCTTTCTATAAGCTTATGCACGACCGTTGCGTGCAAGTGACGCGAGGACGCAGCAGCGCTGAGGTAGGAGCGCAGAGCAGATCTTTTGGAGCTTTTTGTTCATTCCCATTGTATTTCCCTTTATGCTCATTGTACTTGTAAAGTTTTTGATCATAGTGGAAATGTGATGGAGTTTTTGGTTGTTGTTTGTGGGTTATGCCTTTGGTTATGCTTATTACAAATTAAACGGATGATGAAAATCCTCCTTGTAGCATCCCAGATCAGAACATGGCGTATGGGTATTTGGGAGCCGAGAATGGGGTTCTACGGAGGCTGTCGGCGCCGGATTCGGCGATCGGAAATTTTGTGAGCCCGGTTTCCGAGTTTGGGGCGTGACACCCACTGTCAGATCACACTTCTCTCTCTTTGCACTTTGGTTAAAAGTTACAACCCAAAAATCTTAATGGTTGAACCATCCTAACATCTGATTTATTGATACTTGATCGTGGAAATGGGACCATTGAAAAAATAGTTTTCTTCAACCATCCAATAGATGTCCACCAATCCGATAATCGGATAACTATATAAGCTTAAATTCGACTACTTATGTGCCACGTATTGAATTTCTAACTAATTTCCTACTACCTGTATATCATCCATCACATTGTGCCATCAATGTCTGGACCCCACAGAGTTTACTCGGTACGCTTAGCGTACGAAGTTACTCAGTATGCAATCCGCTTCCCTGCTCGCACAGCCTACCATAGCCGTCGCTAAACAACAACCGAAGCTTTGAATGATTAGTTAACTATGTACTTTATTTTTTTAATCCATTCACCATACTATAAATATCATATCCCTCTCTCTTACAACCCTAGAAAGGTTTGAAACTCCCGCCGACTCTTACAAAACTGCACTCGTATATCAGCAATGACGGAAGCCGATGCCGAGATCTAGATCTTCACCAACATTAAGTTATTGGGTAAGAATAGTAAAAATTAATTTAATTTTAATAATTTTTTTTTGTACAGATTTATTGAATGTTGGCTTTATTATCATATCTTTAGCTGCGACACTACTAACCATTCTCGATGAATATACTCAACATAAATGGAGGGGGTTTATGCTGCTGATCTACGTAGTTATATTTGCGTATTTGTGTTATTTTGTTTTCCTATATCTGAAACTGCGCTGTACACGTACTCGTGCTCCTATCTCTCCCCCACCGAAACGAGAGGAACAGGAACAACCAAATGCTCGACACGCTACCTCTCACGCACCAGAACGAGAGCAACAGGCACAGCAAGATGCTCAAGACACTACCTCTCTCCCACAGGGACGAGAGCAATAGGAACAGCGAAATGCTCGAGACGTTGAACCGCTGGTTCTTCAGCCGGATGCTTCTGCTCAAGGACTTACTAGTCCGATTTCAGTTGGTCAGGGACATCGAGATGATGGTGAAATCGTAATAGATATCGATAATTGATACTGCGAATGAACCGTTTGAATGGGCTTATGCTTTCATATTAGGTTTGTGTTTCCTTTTTAATATATTTAACAGACAATTTTAGTTTGATATTAGGTGTGTTTAGATTTTATTTTAAGTAGAGAGTAAAACGCCTGTGATCTTCCTCTTTTATTTTGAGTAATGCTCAAGACGATGAACCGCTGGTTCTTCAGTCGGATGCTTCTGCTCAGGGACTTCCTGGTCCGGTTCCAGTTGGTCAGGGACATCGGGATGATGGTGAAATTGTAATAGATATCGACAACTGATCTGCGAATGAACCGTTTGAATGGGCTTATGCTTTCATATTAGGTTTCTGTTTCCTTTTTGATATGTTTAACAGACAATTTTAGTTTGATATTAGGTGTGTTTAGATTTTATTTTGAGTAGAGAGTAAAACACCTGTGATCTTCCTCTTTTATTTTGAGTAATGTATATCTTCCCATGTAGGTTTTGAAAGGAGGACATTCTTTTCAAAACGACGTTCAAAACACTTGTGATCTTCCTCTTTTATTTTGAGTAATGTGTATCTTCCCATGTAGGTTTTGAAAGGAGGACTTTTTTTTTAAAAAACGACGTTCAAAATGCCTGTGATCTTCATCTTTTATTTTGAGTAATGTATATCTTCCCATGTAGGTTTTAAAGGGAGGACGTTCTTTTCAAAACAACGTTCAAAACGCCTATGATCTTCCTCTCTTCTTGTTGTGTCTCAAACTGATGAATGGAGTGGATTTGTCATTCCATCTCTGTGAGCCCCATACAGCTTCCAACTACAGGAAATTTTATGGGCCCCATACACCTGTGATCTTCCTCTCCTATTGTTGTGTCTCAAACACCTACTTCTCTTCTTTCTTTTTTTTTATTCTTTTTTTTTTTGCATAGAATTTTTTTCATAAATGGAAGACGCCTGTAATCAATGGCTGAGAGAGAGCTAAAAAAGGAGGAACCACATCTCCATCACTCTCTCTCTCTCTCTCTCTCTCTCTCTCTCTCTCTCTGCACTGTTTTTTTGTTAGCTTGTTAATACACCCACTGTCAGATCACACTTCTCTCTCTGTGGACTCTGGTTAAAAGTTACAACCCAAAAATCTTAATGGTTGAACAATCCTAACATCTGATTTGTTGATACTTGATCGTGGAAATCGGACCATTGGAAAAATAGTCATCTTCAACCGTCCAGTAGATGTCCGCCAATCCAATAATCGGATAACCATATAAGCTTAAATTCGACTACTTATGTGCCATGTATTCAATTTCTAACTAATTTCCCATTGCCTGCGTATCATCCATTACATTCCGCCAGAGTATCGAAGTTTTTCTCAAGGAAGAAAAGTACTCACCCCACAACCGGTATCTATGGCGGTCCTGATCGAGCAGTCCGTCAAAGGAACAAGCCTCTCGATATGTTGATGGAAGCGTCAGCCCCACGCGGGAACATAGTCCCACCACTCGAAAATTGGAACCGGTCCCCATCGACCCTTATCCAGTTCTGGACCACCTTCTCGACGTCAGCTCCTTGTGGGGCACATTCGCGAACCACGAGATTTCTCTACCCGCGGGCCACGGGAACGAGCTCTTTTAACCGTAACGGCGTTGGCACTAGGCACTTGAGCAGCTCGTCCTTCATAGGAAAGTGCCTATCCCACGCGTACTTTAGCGACCAGTGCGTGTCCTCGCATGGCCTATACTCACTGTAGCTGACTTGGCAGGTCGGGTACTCGCGCGCCTGCGCGGGCGTGGATGACTAATCAGCTTGATCTTCTAAACAGAGCCATCAATGTCTGGACAAAATGCCCGCAACGCCTATTTTTCAAAGTGCATAAAACACCCAAGTTTTTGGGGCTCTTTACTGGTGGCTTAATAGTAGATTGTAAGTTTCCACATTGAGATCATAGGTTGGAGTTCGGATGTGGTGTGTGAGTGTGAAGGTGTATCTTAAAAAAGGGTTCTATCTTCT
>JASAUF010000382.1:2332500-2420000 GCA_030180095.1 Magnolia changhungtana
TCTTATACCAACGGTCTGGATCTTCGAATCATCAGCCTCAACTCTACAGTTTGAAACCCGAGTAATGTTAGTTTTCTTCGTGCACGTGCATCTCATCTGATCCTGGATCGCTTGATTCCCGAACGGAGCTCACTTTGGGGTACTCCTGCGAGTCACGTTCCCATCTCCGCTTTGACTCTAAAGACCCCTTTCACAGGAGGTAACGTACACTGCTCGGGCCGAGTGTCTAGTACAATGCTGTTCGGGCCCAATGTGGTTTCACTCCAACCGTGGATATTATGGGCTCAAGTATGTGTTTCATCCACCTCGTAGATCTATTTTTCCATATCATTTTATGATATTAGCCCAAAAATAAGGTAGATTCAAATCTCAAATGGGCCACGTTACAAGAAATAGTGTTGATTGAACGCACACCATTAAAAATTATTAGGGGGCGGGCCACAAAAGTTTCCAATCAAGCTGATATTTGTTTTTTTACTTTATCCATAAATCTACAGTTTGGATGTCAAATAAACATTCCAATGGGCTCCAGGAGGTTTTTAATGGCGGACATTCAATCACTACCGTTTTCGGGTGGTGTGGTCCACCTGAAATTTATATAAGCCCTAAAATAGGCTGGAAAATTGAATGAATGACATAGATAAAACATATACATCTTTGTGAGGACCCACAGTACATAGACCACTAGTCTCCCCGGCTAGTGGCACCGTCAATGGCCAAACTGCGTCCCACTTAAAGTGATCTACTTTGTTGTGCATGAGTGCCTATTATAAGTATAGGGAGGATGGACGATTGTTTGCCTCCAAGTATAGAGGTTCGTAAGTAATATTCTGTGAATACTGGGTCGATCTCACATAGAGATGAATTGTAAGAATGAGAAAATCAAATGCAAAACAAACTAAGTAATAAAAAAAATTAAACTGATGATTTGATTTTAGGAGTTTTGAATGGATGTAATTCAACTGAATTAAAATAACACTCAAGCTTCAAAGCCCACGCATAAATTAATGTTCCAAAATTATGATGACTTGGATAATACAACTAGGATCCAAGCACTATGGTCGACCTAATTGGAAAATAAAACAATTTAAATATTTTAATAAATGATATAAAAGATTAGAAAATCATGGATTTGCACCATTGATATATATTCTCAAGCGTCAGTGATTTTAAGAATTCAATATCAATGAGATAATGAAAATCAAAGAAATATAACAGGTTGAGAACCTCTCCTATTTAGGAAATCTAATTGATTTAGGGTAAGCCTATCCATCAATGTGGATTTCATATGATAAAAACATATGGATCTCACATTAGGATAAAAAAACTAAACCTAAACAATAGATAACATAAATACACCATTCTTCTTATCATTAAAATAATCAATCATCATAGTTATATATGAAAACATTAAACCTATGTGCTTCCCTTCTAACTTGGGCTAGAGGGAACTTAGAAAAACATAATTAAATTTCAGAAATAAAAAGCAAGAAAGAAATAAATGCAAATAGAAAATATCTATTTTTTTTTAAAAACAACTTATAAAACTTTAATAAAATTTAAAACTCTTTAAAAACTCTAAATCTTGTCCTGGAAAGCCTTATTTATAAGTAGGAAACTCCAATTTTCGTACAAAGTTGTAAAACTCTATAAACTGCCTCAAATTTATGCAATTTTTCAAAATAGATTTCTCGCTGCACAGTTTTGTTAAAATAGTCTTCACGCTGAGTAGTTTTCCAAAATAGACTTCAGAGATTCAGAATACACTTTTTCAGGATGATTTCAGGATTCTTCACTTCGAATCTTCGATTATTTTCATTCCTCACTTGATTTTCTTAGATCTTTGACATGTTAATTCTTCAATCTTGGTCTCCTAAGATTCATCTCTTGCTTTGGTGATTCTTGAGCATCAAATTCATGCTTTTAGCACTCTTTTTCAATCCAAGCTCTTAAATTCACCTTACAACACATACATGAGTAAAATAAAATATTAAGTTGATTCATGTTTATAAAACCAAGATAGAAATGGAGAAAATTATGCAATATTTGCGTCTCAACAATGAATCATCACCAGTGGGGCAGCATATCAAGGATTCGGGTTGGAAGTTTGACACCATGGATTTAGGAAGATTTGAGGGGATTGCAAAAACCCTGTTTGTTTGGTACCATAAAGTAATTGGGGGTTTAAAATCCTCTCAAACGTAGGTTTGAAATCCACCATGAGAGCTTGGATTACATCTAGGGGCCGTTTGATTTCCATTTCTTTGATGTAAATACATGTAAATGTATTTAATCATTATTTATATTTCCGCTTGCAAAACTGTTGGGTCAAGTAGTACCTGGGTGATCATGTTTGGTTGCTCCCGTGATAGCTGTAAATACGGTGAAGACTTACACTCCACTGTTTGATTTCCAACTTGCAAATGACCTGCAGGAGTACGGCAGCTGTAAGATGGAGCGTCTAGTATTAACATTGGTGTAGAGCGTTGGAATATCTAGTCTACACGCAAGTTAAAGCCGTGTCATGCCTACACTCCAAATGTCAAATTCGTCATGTTCGTGCGTTCATCATGCGAGATTTATTTATTCATGCCTACTCTTCAAGTGCCAAATTTGTCATGTTCGTGCGTTCATCATGCGAGATTTATTTGTTAAATCCTAAGATATTCCTGTCAGGACGGTTAGTTCATCCAGTGGCCACAAGTGCGTGGAACTAGAACCGTTGGTCAGATTTATGATCGTAGTTCTTCGTACACATGTTGTCCATCTGATTACTACCGTACCAGTAAGTATTATGGGCGACGTCTCACGTATACCGAGCCAACGGATGGATGACCAAGATTGCGTAAGCACTTTAAGACGAATGGAGTTTCCTATAAAACATGCAGGAAGTTCGTACAGGATGCGGATTGGGTACTACCCCCTCTCGTCCATCCCTAAGGGGCCACCATGATGTATGAATTCTATCCACATCGTCCGTTCATTTTTTCTTATCATTTTATAGTATATTCCCAAAAATAAATCAGTTCCAAGGCTCAAGTGGACCACACATTTGGGATTAAACATTTACGGTTGTCGTTTTTAAAGGGTTACAAAAGTTTTGGGTCAAACGGATATTTGTATTATTCCCTTCATCCTTTTCTATGTTACCTTATGAACAATTTAGATAGCAATTAATCATCACGGTGGGCCCTAGGAAGGTTTCAACGGTGGGTGTCATTGTCACCTCTGCTTCCTATTGTGTGCTCCACTTAATCCTTGGATGTGCTGTGTGAGAGTCTTTTTTTCCCTAAAAATGATATGGAAAAATGGATGGACGGTGTGGATAAAACCCATGCATCAAGGTGGCTCCTCAGAGCCTCTATCAGATCCTAATATATCAATTTACCACTTAAGAAATTCCAAATCAAAAAAGCAAAGTCATAGAAGACCATTAAAACATGTTCTACAACAACATCATACAAGTCATGCATGTTGGACATCCACCACTACAACTTTAATGGTTCAGACAGATGAGGTGAACCACCATAATGACAATCAATACGCCTAGTAGAAACAGCAGTGTAGTATCGTCATCTTCATTTGAATTGATCTTTGCCTTCAGAGATAGGGGGTTTGAAGTTGAGGCTCCATTATATAAGGTATTATGACGTCTAATATGATTAACTTGAAATTTCTAATCATGCAAAGCTTGATGTATAACCCCATTGTCATCGTCACCATGCATGGATCGCCAATTCCTGCAACTTGTACGATTTGAATAGCGCCTAGTGGAATCCATCTACTTCGGCATTACATTCCTCCTAAGTAAAGTAAATACCAGGTCTTCTTCCCCTAAATACAACGTACACCTTTCCCATCTAACATAAAAAAACAACTTCCGTTAGAAAACAAATTCATATTTCAACATTAGCGTAAATAGAGACATTAGAGAGATTGAATGTAGATATTAGATGTACGGTATAAATATATTTAAAATACTACTTGGACATAAATGTAACATGTGATAGTAAAGGATCGACCTATTAAATGTTGTGCAACGTGAAAATCTAACATAGTAAATGTGAAGCAACACAAAAGACAGATAAGAGTACTATCTCTATTACAAATTAAACCAGCATAGTAAAGTGTCGAAAATCCTAGATATAACATCACAATATAAAGTCAAATCATCCAAAAAGGAAATAAAAACATGCATCAAATGTTTTCAATGGAGCATTTAACAACAACTCATCAACAAACTCCTACGGGTGCCCGAGGGCTTCACTGGTTGGACATCATCAACATCCGGAGAAAGTCCAGCCTCTTATGATTAGGCAGGTTAAGAAAAGCAGCACCATATTCTTCCTCCTTAGAAAGTAGTTTTGTTGTGGAAAGTACTTCTTGCCCGTTCAGTTCATCCAACTGCTCCAACTCTGGAATGATAACAACCATTCTTGCAAAATTCTTTCCCTTTGTCATATTTGTCGCAATCGATTGCAGAGCTTCAACCATGTCAGTCAAACCGTGACCAATCACATCAATTGGACGCGTAGCCCTCGCCCTCTTCCTAGAGTTTGCACTGTTGTTTGTAGTGTTGGAGTTGTTTCCATTTGCAGGTGGAGTCGAATGTGGTATATTGGCGCCTTCACGACTGTCCCACTCCCAATGGATAGTTGGGCCAATGTCCCGAAAATCGTCAGATCCAAGATCAACTGATATGGAATTGAGGTCCACAATCTGTGTCATCGGATCATCTGGATTCCTTAAGCCACCAAAAGAACCCGTGTCAAAATTATAATTTCTAGTTACGCATCTTTTACCAGTGGCACGATCGTCTCCAAAAATGTACTCCAGGTCATCATATCTTGAACACGGCTTATCATGAACATGTTGAGCGTACGAGTGTGACTATTAAGAAAATAAGATGAATAATGTCAAGTTAAGAGATAAATAGTCGGCCTAAATTACAATTGAAATTGATTTAAAATTTTGAATAATAATATTGTTACGAACCTTTATGTAGTCGACCCAAACATCATCCCACCCGAAACCACTAGCACTGCGCAAATCCCGAATTGTAAAGTACAATTTTTTCACTGTGCGTAAGCGGTTAATGGCGTTCTTCGACGTGAGAATGATCCCCAACTTATCTTTAATATTGTCAACACAAGGTTTGTACGTCTCCTTCTTAAAACTATGCCCACTCTTCTTCCCATTTTCAACCTGCTTCACCAGACTATCGATAAGACAATTGTCTATGACATCTGTCCAGCAAAGTATACCTCCAGGGGAATGTGCTTTGTCTACTAATTTTCCTGCATTCTTCTTTGGTGTCCTTCTTGGTGTTGTTACTGCATTACATCTAGTAGTTCGCTTTGTGGGTGTGGACGGTTGAGATCTCGCATTCATTGGAGTTGATGAGGACGAATCTTCAAGTGTGTGTGTGTGTGTGTGTGTGTGTATTTGCACAATCCAAATGAGAGGAACCACCTGATGGTCTAAAGTGGCCAAAATGTTCATTATAATTTTGTCATTGTAATTACATAGCTCAAAATATACAATGAGTAATACGGCAAAAGAAAACAATGATCAGGCTGAGCCATAATTTTTTTCAGAAAAGCTAAATTGATAAATAACTTATACCATTTAACTCACTGTTTTATAATCGGTCCACATCCTCTATGCACTGGTGTCACGAAATGCCAGCCATGCATCCCTCTCCATCTGAGTGACATTAAGCACATTGTGTAGGTCACTGATAGCAGCATTCTCCAACGTTGATGGTGATAGTCCTACATCACTATCTCTTGATGTACCATTCGCATCCACAACTTCGTCGTCCCCTGACAAAAGAATAAATTTGTGAAGGACACAACAGGCGAGCACAATCTTAACCGATGTCACTACTGGGCATTGTGGAGCCGTTTTTAGAATGAGAAATCTAAACTTTAATACCCCAAAGCAATGCTCAATAACATTTCTGAGTTGTGCATGACAATAACTGAATAGCTCTTTCGCATTTGTGGGATTACATCGGGTACGATATTCATTGAGATGGTAATGGACACCTCGATATGGAGCCATAAATCCAGAAGAATGCGCATACCCAACATCCGCAACGTAATATTTCCCTTCACGTACGGTAAAACGATCAGTTCATTGGTTAGAGCACTTTGTAGGACGCATGCATCTGAAGCAGATCGCTCCCAACCCGCAAGCATGTAGATGAATTTCATATCGAAATCACAAACCACCATTACATTATGAGAAATTATCAATTTTCTATTACGGTAGACCCCACTCTCATTACTAGGAATAAATGCAGGCATATGCGTCTCATCTATAGCACCAATACAATCCTACAGGTGCATATAATGAAAAAATCATTATGATTTATAAAGTTAAAAAACACTATAGCTTCAATGGCGAAATTGCAAATCAAGTGACAAGGTACTAACCTAAAAGTAGTTATTCCAATTTGGATTACTGATAATCTCAGGTGGAGTTTTTGAACTGGGAAGTTGTACATAAACAGGGTATAAAGACACTATTGCGTCTAGAATCCGGTTGAAATAACAACTCACCGTTTCACCGAATCATATGAATCGATGTCCAATGACTCTGTTACGCACATTATGTCCTAAAGTATAAAGAAACATCACAAGTTGTTCTTCTATACTTACATGCTTCGCGTCGTTCAATTTATTATTATCCCGTAGTATTGAACATATGTAAAAAAAAAAAAGTCATCCTTCGCATTCTCAACTGGGAGATGTAGTCGTTGTCTGAAGCCCTCATTATTCCGTTGATGATCCAAGCTCGTTCATTATCCACACGCCTTGGTGGATTCTGAAATAAATAGTTGCGACAATATTCTCTAGTTGTCATAGCCGCTGACACAGATGCAAATATAATTGCAGACATATTTATCTCCTCTTCTGTCCATTCGCTAGGATCCATTGTCCGGAGATCGTAGTATCTACACAACATCATCCCCCGAAATCAAGGACTTGGGTTCCTTCTTATACATGTTAATTAAATATTTCCGTTCTGTAAACTAAAAATAATATCATTTGGATTTCTATTGTTTTGATGCTCAATCTAGATATCAGCTACTCATTTTTGGAGGATAATACAGACATCATCTTTCAAATAGGATGGATGGCATGGATTAAAAAATATACATGATGGGTCCACATAGCACCGACCACTAGCCACCTGGGTTGTGGCAACGTCACTAGCCAAACCGTGTCCTGGTTAATGGGCTAAACCGCGGTGATTTTCACCACCGTTTCCAAAATTATAGTAACTCATGCTAGTCGTGATTGTACATCTCTTGAAATCTGGAGGGTTCATTTATGGGCCCATCTTGGACACATAATAGCCTAAAAATTACATTGGTTATAAGATTTTAGCAATCTGATTATGTCAAAATAATGTGGACCACTGGCCACTTTATTCCTGATTGTTCATTTGATGGTCACTAGCTTTAACGGCTAGGAACTCAGGATGAGTAGATCAGTGTGCTTTTTGAGCTACACTCCATTATTACATCACAGTTTTCACAGTCGAGATTAACACACTTGCTCGCCAAGTGTAATCTTTGAAATGGTGGTGGACAATCACTATAGTCGCCTTCCTATCTGAAAACGACGGGGAAGACTGCGGTATATGATGGTCCACATAGCACCGACCACTAGCCACCTGGGTTGTGGCAACGTCACTAGCCAAACCATTTTAGGGCATGATCCAAAGAACTATTCAGATCCAAAGCTCGAGTGGACCCCACCAAAGAAAATAGTGGAGAGATTGACGCTCCAGCATTAAAAACTTCTAAGGGCCACTCTCAGGTTTTGATCAAGCTGAGATTTATTTTTTTCCCTTCATTAATGTCCGTTTTAAGTTATTAACAAGTTGGATCTCAAATAAACGTCACGGTGGACCTTAGGAAGGTTTCAACGGTGGTTATCACTCTCTCTACTATTTTCTTTGGTGTGGTCCACTATAGCTTTGGATCTGCCTCATTCTTTGGATCATGCACTAAAATGATATTTCCAAATGGATGGACGGTGTGGATACAATACATACATCATAGTGGGACCCACATAACTTGGTAACGTCACTTCAGTAGCCAGTTTCGCTACTCAACCTGTCATGTTGTACGCGGAACCGAAACTTCTCCAGCAACCAAGAACTTTTTAATGGTGGACGTTCAATCCGGACTTTGTGCTCCATTGGAGCTGTGGATGGGCCTAATTTTTGGGATCATAGCTTAAAATGATCTATTAAAAGAGATGAATGACATGGATAAAATACTTACATTGTGGTGGGCCCCACAGCGCCCTGCCCTGACGGATTACAGTCCGATAGGGGGTAGGACTCAATCCGCGTCTATATCTCTTTGTCATAAATTAGTCAATCGGGTTTGGAAACAGATTGGCTAATCCCCTGCCAATAGCCATTGGATGTTGGTCGGTGCTCTATGGCCCCCACCATGATGTATGTGTTTCACCCATGCCGTCTATCTATTGTAAAATAGATCATTTTATGGTATGAAAGAAAAATGTGGTATATCTCAATCTGAAGTGAACCCCATTACAGGAATATGTGTTGAATGAACGTTGACCATTAAAAACGTTCTGGGGGCCATAACTAAGTTATCGATCAGGCTGGTATTTATATTTTCCCTTCATCTGGATCTGTATGACCTAATTAACAATTTGGATGGAAAATAAACCGTTCAGTGGGCCTCAGGAGGATTTTAATGGCGGATATCCAGTCATTATTCTTTTCTTATGGTGTGGTCCACCTAAGATTTAAGTTAAATTAATTTTTTTTAATCAATCCCTAAGGTGACCTGTAACACTGGATGAACGAAATGGATGAAACACATATATCAGCGCGGGACCCACAGAGCACCGACCACCAATCCGTCTCTATCCGCTTCATCACATGTAAAACAGTTTGAAATACCACGCATACCACGGTGGCTGGTATTCGGTGCTCCTTAGGCCACCATGATCAATCTGTTTCATCCATTCCGTTAATCCATTGGTATATTGGATTTTCGGGCTTCATCACAAAATTTAGAGGGATATAATTATCATGTGAACCACACCATTGGTAGTAAATAGTGTTTGGTTTTCTATCATTAAAATCCTATTACTCACGGACATCACAGCGGAACTGCCAGGATCGTCCATCTATGGCTAGGTTTTGAGATTCAATTGACCTGTTAAGAAGATGAAGAAATGTAGCAAACTGTAACTCGTTTTACCTGTTCAAACGAAAAAAGATAAGTACGATGCATTGCTAATTAAAAATGAAGAAGACGATGCAATACGTCGTTGTTATCCGGATAGAACAGAACACATACCAGGTACTCAATGGATGGTGGAAAGCTGATTGTTGAAACGGACGGACGAAAGTTTTTATAACATTACTCTGTTGCAGGCATACTAATTTTTTAGTCCCGTGGAACACCTAGTGATTTCAACCCATCCATCTCACGTCATAGGTGTGCATGATGGCTATGGAAGATAGCTATTTGTAGTGCTGGGCGTAGATGGATCTGTAGTAGCTGGGTTGAAAATGGTCCATGTGATCTCAGATATAGGCCACCATACATGTGTTTGCTACAATCCATGTCGACTAATTTTTCCAAAAATAAGGATTAAGTCGTTCAATCCAAAAATGAAGCTTCCACCACTACGAAGTGAATCACAACATAGAAAAGCCCATCATACGCCACTGCAACCATCGAAGGAGATGATAGACCCAACTCCTACATCGCGAAACTGTCTGGGGTCGACCCATAAAATCAGGCACCTAGTGTGATGGAGGGTGCGGATCTCCTGTGTTGATCACGGTAGACCTCCAGTGGAGCTTCGGAATACCCCAGGCAATATCAACACGTGCACCATACCGTTACATATGTGATTTACTTCCAGTTCGGATAACCACTACATCACTTCTGTAGGAAGAAATCCTGGAGGAAATTCCCCTTAAATTCAAACGGCAGAAAATCTCTGACAAGGGTAATTTCGAGAATTTCACTCGTGCATTGTGAAATCAAACAAACCCCTAAAATCCTTTCCATATTTGCATGTATAATATGTGTCGCTGGCCTATTATTCTCTTAGGCACATGACTTACTAATGATATCCGAAAACAATTAGATTATCAATTACATCACTATAATTACTTTAATACGATGATCAACAACGTCCAAACATTGTCCATGTAAATCAATGGTTAAAAATCATTGATTAGTCACTCGGACATGATCTTGTGCTTGTGGCCCTAATGAGACTTGGAATTTCATCATTTTCAGGCAAAACACATATTTCAGGCTTATTACAACCATTGTGTTAAACATGACACGTGTCACTAATTAGAAATGTTAAAGTTGATTTGGTAATTAAATTCAAACCTCCGTGGATATGCTATGCATGACTACTTTTGGATTAAAGTTGATTCCCAATCCAAAGTGCTAAACGCAACAGGAAGATTTCAAATCCCGGGGGCTCAGATCAGGGATTCTGAATCCGGGGTTCCAAATCCAAGCTCCCAAACAGGCCCTAACTCAACACTGAGATTTTACGCGGTGGGTTACTATACCCCACCAGCACCTAGCTAGAGGCGGACGGTCCTGAGCCCTTTGGGGCTCACCTTGATGTGTGTGTTTTATCCATGCCGTCTATCCATTTTGAAAGATCATTTTAGTGTATGACTAAAAAAAAGAGTCCGTTCTAAGGCTCAAATGGACCACACCACAGGAAATAGTGGAGATGGAATGCCTACGGTTGAAAACATCTTAAGGGCACATGAGTTTTGGATCAAACTGATATTTACGTTTTCCCTTCATCCAGATCCATGTGATTTTATGAACAGGTTGGATGGAAAATAAACATCGCGGTGGGCCCTAAGAAGGACTCAACAATGATTGTCATTATCCCAGCTGTCCACGTAGTGTGTTTCACTTGAGTTTTGGATCTTCTTTATTTTTTGTCTAATGCCTTAAAATGATCGATTAAAATAGACGGAGGGTGCGGATAAAACACATACATCACGATGAGCCCATGAAGCCCCTGCTAAGACGGTCCGTCCCTCCGTAGGTACGCGGGGTAGCACCCAATCCGCAGTCGATCCTACAATGGGGAATTATTTGATACTCTGGTGGAGCAAGACACTTGATATGTATGTACTAATAAATTGAGAAGTAGGCATGCGTGAATTCAAACTCTACACACTAGATCGTGGAATCGCCAAGTCACATCCCAAAGTTTGATTGGGATTAGGTATTGTGTGCTGCCTGCGTACACCTGGACAAAGGTAAAAAATGCTGTAGTTTGATTAGACAGCGTGTTGTTGTAATAGATTAGGACATGCAATGCATGTTTAAAAGTTTTTACTAGTCTATTAGCCCCAGCCCTGTAGTATATATGTCTCATCTCTCACTTTGGCTGCCACCCTGGAACTAGTAATTTCGGTGAGACCTTGACCACACGGCTCACCTCAATGTATTCATTGCATTTCCATGTTGTCCATCTATTTTTTTAAATTATTTTAGGATATGATCCCCAAAAATAAAGCTAATATAAATTTTAAGTGGACCACACTTATAAGAAACTGTGTTAATTGAATGCTCACCATTAAAAACTTCTTCTTCTTTTCTTTTTCTTTTTTTTATTTTTTTTTAAACACACGCACACATCCCCACACACTCACGCCACACACACACACCCCACACACGCACACCGTGGGATTTCACCACCGTGGGTACTCAAACCCTTGACCCGATGTTGAAACTCCAGAGAGACTACCACCCAAGTAAGAGCAAGGACCACACTTATAAGAAACTGTGTTAATTGAATGCTCACCATTAAAAACTTCTTAGTATCCATTGTAATGGTCATTTACCATCTAGCATGTTGACAAAGTCAGTAAGGACTTCATGAAAAGGAAAAATACAAATATGATCCCTAACTTTTGTGTCCCAAAAAAAAAAAAAAAAAAATCTTTAATGGTTAATAACCACTGTTTCTTATTATGTGGTCCACCTAAAATTTGTATCAACTTCAATTTTGGGACCATGACTTAAAATAAGGTAAAAAAGCATATGAACAACATGGATATACAATGCAGCCAGTTGGGTCCTTACTCTTGTTCGGGTGATAGACTTTCAGGAGTTTCAACACCGGTCAAGCGTTGGAGTACCCATATGTGGTGAAATTCCACTAAGCTGCGTATGTGTGTAAAAATAAAATTTTTTTTTTTTTTTAAAAAAGAAAAAAAAAAGTAGGCCAGTAAGGGTCTCACCCATATCATTAGTTCTAAGTTCAATGTCAAGTCGTTCTCATCATTAACATCAACTCACCCAAAGTCAAATCCCACCACATCTTAACATAGGTAGAGTTAGTACCAAATTCATGTACTTTAGGATCATTAAATAATCCCAAACTCTCATCCATGGGAAATTTTGTAAAAAATAATTTATTTTTTTTTTTTTAAAAAGAAAAAAAAAGTAGGCCAGTAAGGGTCTCACCCATATCATTAGTTCTAAGTTCAATGTCAAGTCGTTCTCATCATTAACATCAACTCACCCTAAGTCAAATCCCACCACATCTTAACATAGGTAGAGTTAGTACCAAATTCATGTACTTTAGGATCATTAAATAATCCCAAACTCTCATCCATGGGAAATTTTGTTGAGATAGGACAATTGAATATTTTTCTTTTTAAATTTTTAATAGAAGTATTCATTTTTTCAATTACATCTGTTAATAGAGGTAAATAATTAATAATTATTTTTGAAGAATATTTGGTTAAGAGGAAAATACCTTAATGATTATGCTTGAAAAACAATGTTTTAAAGCATGAAATCCAGTAAAGCTTTAGTACAGTCAAAATTCATTGGTCCCATCGTAATATATATATGTGATCTACACCATTCACCTATTTTACCATATCATTATAAGACACGAAGTCAAAAATAAGATAATTCATCCATTGTACTATCTCATTATACCACATGAGTAAAAAAATAAGATAAGTTAGAAGTTGAAGTGAACAGGCCACATGAAACAAGGGGGTTAATGACGTCCATCATTTCAAATTGAAACCTTTGTAGGGCTCACATGAATGTGAATCTATCATCCAACTTGTCTAGAAGATCACCCTAACCTGTATGAAGGGTGTACACACATCAACTTAATCCAAAGCTTGGATGGCCCCTAAGAAGTTTTCAACGTGCGTTCAATTCCCAACATTTCCTATAGTGTGGTCCACTCGAATTTCATATCTACCTCATTTTTTGGGTCATGTCCTAAAATGTGTGTGGTCCACTCGAATTTCATATCTACCTCATTTTTTGGATCAGGTCCTAAAATGAGTTGGCAGACCGATGGACAACATGGATAAGACACAATCATCATAGTTTATATGTGAAAATTATACAACTGACTAGACTAAAGTCGAAAACTCTACAAACAAGCTCTGCAAACATTGAACTGGGATAAAAGCTGCAATTATATGGATAAATAATCATTACTTGTTATCATGACTTACCCTGCTCAATAAAAAAACAAACACCCCCAAAATGTCTTTTAGTTCATGAACTAGGGTACATAATTCTGACAGTTGAATTTTGATTACTGTTAGGATATGTATGCCGTTTATGAATTTAACTCATTATATAATACAAGCCCAAACATCTGACCACGTCTATTCATTAAGTCAATAAAACCAACTAAATCGAGGAATCTATGGTCTCTAAGCCAGTCCTGAAATCAGATTGGCTAAACAATACTAACCCCTGACTTGTGGACACTTCCTGGCTGAAACAAGACCACTAGATACTATTCATTTTCAACCGTCCAATAATTGTCCACCAGAGTATATGACAGGTCTTTGTCGGTGATACATAGAGGTGTACACGAACTGAGCTAGCCCGGTTAGCTTGCTCAACTCAGACTTTTTTTTTTTTTTTTTTAAATTTATAACATACGTGCACACACTCCACACACTTACCCTGGAATTTAACCACTAATGGGTACTCGAACCCTTGACCGGGTGCTGAAACTCCTGAGAGTTTACCATCAGAGAAAGTGTAAGGACCCAAATGCTTGACTCAGACGCGAAAAAGCTCGGTTTGACTTGGTTCGAAGCTGAGTTTGAGCCGAGCCGAGCTGATTTTTTGAGCTCAAAAATGAGTTCAAGCTAAGTTTGAGTTGGCCCTAGCTTGACATGACTTGACTCAGATTGAACCTAGCTTTGATTGAACCAGTTTGATGATTCGGTTACTTTGATATTGGTGAGCATGTTCAAGCCAAGTTTGAGCTGGCCCTAGCTTGACACGACTCAACTCAAATCGAACCTAGCCTTGATTGAACTAGTTCGATGATTCGGTTACTTTGATATTGATGTTGCTCACCAAGTGGTCGATGAAATGACTCAACAAAGTGTGACGGGTGACAAGGAAGGTATGTATACAAAACTAATACCATTTATTTCTTGACTTTTATGTTGCTTAAAAGGTGTTTGATAAAATACCTGTAAAACCATTGCTACTGTCTCTAATATAGTGAGATCTTGAAGGTGCAGTATAGGTGTTTGTGAAAATGCTGCACAGGTGAACTTGGCTCAAATTGACCCGAGCTGTTGACCGAACTGAGTGGAGCTAGCCAGTCAGGCTCGAGGATCAAGCCGAGCCGAGTTCGAGTCGAGGTCAGCTAGTGGCCGAGCCAAGTCGAGCTGATGCCAGCTCGACTCGGTTGGACTCGATGTACACGGGTGATACATCTAAACCGGACCCGTAGTTTTAACAGTTCAATACGAGTTGGTTTTATATCACGTATGCAATTTATAAGCGCGTTCGTATCATCCTCACACTCCGCCAGAGTATCAAAGTTGTCTATGTATAATACTGATCGCCCAGGTCGCTCTTGCCTCCGTCGCGACTCAGGATGCTGATTCTGTCGCAGCCGACTGGGGCCCGCATGCTGAAGCTTTTAGGATCAGAACCGTCCATGCCATGGACTCTATGAAACTTGTGCTGAATTTATGCTTGTGATCATCAATATCTTTAGATAAAGTTTGAACGGTAAAAAGAAAATCTTAAATGGATGTAATTTAATTATAAAAATCAGAAGTTAGGATTATCGATAAAGAGAAATTATAGGTTAGTAGAGAATATATAGTGTTAAATAGAATATGAACGGTTCAGATCATAGGAAAATCTGGTCATGTACCTCAGTCAGTGGCGACTCACTGGATCCTGAGTCGCGGTAGACGCATAGGGAACTCTTTCACACTCCGCCCGTACACCGACCGGAATCCTCTGCGTAAAACACGCTAGCTTTTTGGGGCCACCATGTTGTGCATGTCAAATCCACTCCGTCAATCAGGTTTCTCCTCGATTCTAGGACGTTGAAAAATCAGCCAAATCCATACATCAGGTGGGCCACACCACAGGGAACGGTGAGGATGGGACGCCAACTATAGGTTGGTGTGTACAGTCACCAAGTTGTGTATCTCTCATCAAACCCGTTAATCATGTATGAATCGCCAGGATAAAAGGAAAATACAAAAAATTATCCTGATCCAAAACTCAGGTGAGCCACAGCGTTTGAATTTAGTGGTTTTGGCCGCAATTTTACGGTTTTTCATTTTGTGTGACCCACCTGATTTTTTTATGAGGATGATTTTCTTAAGTGTACTGTTAAACATTAGAGCGAACACCTGATGGACGGATTAGATTTGACATATACAACATGGTGGGCCCAAAGAGCGCGTAAAAGAGGTGATGTTGACGATTCTGGTCCTTCCAACACTGCGACCATTCACACTCAACGGGAGAGAGTTAGATCTCATTTCCAGAAATCGAAATGAAATTTCCAATCCAAGACATCTCAGATTCCTCGTCTCCCCTCCCAATCGATGAAGGCTAATACGTAAATTCGCTCAACTCTCCAGGGCTTTTTCGTAATTTCACAACACCCCACCGGGAAATGGGCTCTGCTCAATCCTCCCAAGAGCTCGAAGAAGAAGAAGAAGAAGAAGAAGAAGAAGAAGAAGGGACTTCTAACAGAGATTCAAACGCATCTTCCAAGAAAGTTCTAGAACAAGCCCCAGAGATCCTCCCCTGCCACGCGTCAGCATCTCCTCTCTCCCCTCAGCTCTCCTCCCTCGGCACTCCTCGCCTTGGTCCGTCCATCAAGGTCTGGGACCCATACAACCTCCTTTCCCCTCAGCAGCAGCACCTTTCCGATTCCGTCGACTGCGACCGGGCGGCCACCACAACGGTAGAGGTCTTCTTGATCAGTCACGGGGAGTGCGGGATCGCCCTGCGGCCTGATTTGGTTCCCGGGCGCTGGCCCGCTGCGGGGCTCACAGCAGACGGGAAGCGGCAGGCGCGGGCGCTCGCAGTCTTCCTCAACTCGCAGGGGGTGAGGTTCAGCGTCGTGTATTCGTCACCATTGGATCGGGCGCGGGCCACCGCTTCTTTCGTCTGTCAGGTGATTTCGATTCTTCCGGGATGATGAATCGTCTGCATTTTTATCTTGTTCCGTTTATCTCAGTGGATTTGATTGTTGGCAGTGGTTTCAATTGATTTTGTTTGAGATCTTAACGGGGAATTGTGATTGTTTTGGATTAGGCTTTCGTCAAAGAATTTAGAGTTAATGGAAAAAAAAATGTAATTGGCGTATGTAATGTAACTTAGGTTGAATTTTCATATCCCATTCTGAACAGTGTCGGGATTCCCGCATCATGGAGATGGGTGTGCACCAACACTCAGTGCACACCTTGTCCACATTCCCAAATTTTACATGCACAAAGAATTTTCAGAAGCAATGTAGATGCAGTGGAATACTTATTTCTCCTTCGCCCTGAATAATCTAAGGGAAACTATTTAGTACTAATATTTAGGGGTCGTTTGGATGCCTGTAACTTCTCTAAAATGTAAGTAAGTTACAGGTGACTTAGTTACAGTTGGTGTTTGGGGGAGAAAAGTAACAGGTGACTTTCTCTCAACCTGTAACTAAGTTACAGGAGAAAGGGCTGAAAATCTTACAGGAGAAATAGTCGTTTTTCAAGTTACCTGTAACTTAGTTACAGGTAACGGTTGGAATTTTTGAAATGCAAAACCTTGGGAAGAATCGCACCTGCATTGAAGAAGCATACCAACCTTCTGACGGAGTGAAGGTGAAGGGCCATTGAAGGCTACAAGCGGCCATTGAAGGCGAGGCCATTGAAGTCTCTCAAGCTACATGAAAGAGGCTACGTGACATTTGGGGAGAATCGGACACTCGTGATTGAAGAAGGTTGGTGGCCATTCTGTATAAATAGACATCCATCCCTTTGCATTGGCTTCATCTCCCTCTCGCCTCTGTTTCCCTCTCTCAAGTCTCCTTCTCCCTCTCTCAGTCGACTTCTCCCTCTCCCATCGAGCTTTGCAAGGGACGAAACCCCTTCGCCTCTTTTGCGTTTTCCTTTTCTTTCATTTCTTTCCTTTATTATTTATTTTTTTCCATTTGCGTTGACGGAGGCAGTATGGTGAGGTGGCGTTGAAAATGCAGATGATCTGTGGGGCCCACCATATTGTATTTGTTTTATCCATGTCCATCCATTCTTTTGAATTGTTTTAGGTCTTGATTCCAAAAACAAGGGATATCTAAATCTCGTGGTGGACCACACCACCAAAAACAATAACGATTAAAAGTCCACCATTAAAAACTAGTAGGGCCCATTGTAATGTTTGTTTGACATCCAAGCGTTGATTAGGTCATAAAGACTCGGATGAAGGTAAAAAAACAAATATCAGTTTGATCGAAAAACATTGGTGGCCCACCAAAAGTTTTTAATGGTGGCGTTCAATCAACATTGTTTCTAGTGATGTGGTCCACCGAAATTTTGATGCACCTTATTTTTAGGCCAATGAATTAAAATTTTCTGGAATAATGGATAGATGGTGTGGATGAAACAAATACATCATAGTGGGCCACCTTAACACGTTTAGTACATAATCTGGTAGAGACTGTTTTGAGGGAGGGGCCCCACAGAAACCATAAGAGTGAAATTGCATGTGCATCAATCCAGACTATCGAATCATGGGCTCCTCTGTGGATGGGGCATGTCCTTAAACTTCACCGATTGAGACCGCTGCAGAGTTTTACATTTTGATTGTTAAGGTTTCGTGTTCAACTTCCATT
Organism: Magnolia changhungtana; assembly: GCA_030180095.1. Classification (NCBI taxonomy): domain Eukaryota; kingdom Viridiplantae; phylum Streptophyta; class Magnoliopsida; order Magnoliales; family Magnoliaceae; genus Magnolia; species Magnolia changhungtana. The sequence continues at coordinate 2,350,695 of JASAUF010000382.1, forward strand.
TTACTGACCACCATTTGGATGGGTAGGATATCTGGTTAGTTTAATTTCTGCCCTATGCTTTATCCACAATCGTGCAAGATCCAGGCCATTTATCAGGCAGGGGCCATCAATCATTAACATGACAAGTGGGCCACATGTATGTCGAACATAGGACATTGTTGGTATTTTGTTTTCGATCATCCACTTCTCTCAAATACATGCAACCTATTTGATCAAGTAGGTGGCTTGTTACGGGATCGAGGAATGTTAACAAAGGCCTCACATGATGAATGGCCTTGATCTTTACAAACATGTACCAGGTTGTAACATGTGCCATGCATAAACATCTCTGTCTAAATCCCAACTTCAAAAGGGAAAAATAGAAAGTTGGACTTGAAAGGAACGTACATCAACTTGAGGCTGCTGCATCACTGTTAAAGCAAGGAGACATCATTACTGCTAGTGTTTCCACTGTACTAACAGAGTTGGTGAAATGCATTTGTACCAGTTGGTGAAATTAGATTCCTGAAGTAAAGTGTTGATCTGTTTAATAGCAGAACCAACAGCTTGGAAATGCTCTATAGCTGCACATCAAAGATAAATTCCATTTCATTACCAGGAACTTGGAAATGCTCTATAGCTGCATCAGTAATACCAGAACAGTACATGACTATTTTCAATCCTCTCATTAAAGCCCCTTCTTTGATAACAAAATAGCCTCCAATAATAGAAAAGGCCCAATTAAAATAATCAGGACCTTTTTAAAATAAGCCCCTTTTCATGTTGACCCAGCACTAGTATTTGCTACTATTTACTATTAACTAGTCCCTTTTCATGTTGACCCAGTTCTGGCCCCAGTTCCTGGACATTGGCTGCCATGCTGTCCTTGATCCTTTGATGGAAATGGCATGCACATCACCAAAGACACCTCCCACGTTTGTTATCGGGACTAAGTTGAAGTAGGAATGGCCGTTGATGGTGAACCTGATCCCTCCCCTCTTCTGCAGGGCACCCTGCAACACCCACAAAACACAGCCTCTCAAAATGGGAAACAGAACTGCAACAACAAAAACAACCGAAAACTAAGAAAATAAGAGGGAAGAAAAGAAGAAGAAAAAAAAAAAAAGCATACCTTCTATAAGCAATAGGTACAATCCCAGCTCTGTATTGAGCAATGTCTTTGGAAGACAGTGAGAGAGATCAAAATGCTGGTTGGGTGAATCACACCATCCTCCAGGTGGGCGAAATTAGTGGCAGTGACCACAATGACACCTGGGAGGCACCACTGTGGGTCATTCACACACCTAAGCTCAAAACAAGCCCCACAGCTTAGCCCATTGTTGAAAAGGGCTGTGCTCAATGCTGTTGTGTTTGTCCCATACCCTTGACTATACAAGTTCCCATAGCCACAAGCCCCACCTACAAAAACAACCACATCATGAATACACTACTTCAAAAAACAACACCATCGTTGGCTAAACGCTAAACCGCACATGACACAAAGAGTTTTGGGTTCTATGTCAAGAAGATAGAGTATTGTCATGCTCTATGAAATGAGAAACAAACACTGACTTCTTAATTCAGCAAAATTGTTTCTCCATTTCACCATTTGAGCATTTAAGTTATGTCATAGCGGTCTCATTCACTTGAAGAATCCGAACAGACATCTTGAATCATGGAGTATGCTCTCAAATTTTGTATTTCTTAGCAATGGTTTAGATAGCATGGGGCATCAGTTGTTGAACGAAGTTGCAATCGTTAGCTATTGAGTTTATTTTTGGTGAAATGGTTAGCCCACATTATAGTTTCCAGGCCAATGAAAAGTTGGCCCACATTATTTTTGGTGAAATGGTTAGCCCACGAAGTTGCAATCTACGGAAGTTCATTCAGCGAAGTTTGAGTTTTTCTAATCTTTGGAAGCAATCTGCAAAAGATAAAAACAAGAGAAAAACAAGGCCCATTAGACCAATGATGCAATCAGCTGATGTAGTATGCTACATTAGCATGTACTTCCTACATAGAATGATAATGTGCCTTTTATGTGGGACGATTGGTTATCTGTAAAAGTTTATCCAAACATGGCGGATTCAGATCTCATGATGGAGCTAAATACCATGGTTGCAGAAGAAGCAAGTGTACTAATGATCTGTTGGCTTGAGGAAAATAATATGCTAGAAGAGCCCCATGAACAACAACCACCACGGAATTGGACATGTGCTCAACGCAGATGCGATTATTAATGGGCCGGGACTAACGTGCTTCAATTACATTCGTATGCACAAAGATACATTTTTTCGCCTTCGCGACATTATACGAGAGAAGAGTCACTTGCAAGGCACATTTGGCGTATCCTTAGAGGAAGGATTGGTGATTTTCCTTTATACACTTAGCCATCACGTAAAGAACCGTGTTATGCAGCATCATTTCAACCATTCGGGGAAACGATTAGTCGTCACTTCAATAGGATGCTTAACGCAATCGTCGGGCTACATTCGAATTTCTAAAACCGCCTCGGGAATGTGTTGCCTCCTGAGATATTGAATAGTACGAGGTTTTTTCCTTATTTTCAGGTTAGTAAGTATATATTTTGCATTTTTATAAATTCAATCTAAAGTAAGGAAAAATAAGTTATACTTCTTTTCCTTAGGGTTGTGTTGGAGCCATAGGCACACACATTCCGCCATGGTCGGTTTGAAGGAACAAGCTAAGTGGGCTAATCGAAAGGGATATATCTCCGCAGCCGAATCCTGGCGAAGTTGTTCTTTTGATTTAAAATTCCAATATATACTAGCTGGGTGGGAGGGATCAACCTCAGATTCACGAATGTTAGTAAATGCTGTAAGCCGAAACAATAAATTGATTGTCCCAACAGGTATTAATTCAAGTCAATCAATAAATATATATTAATTAGTTAATATGTACCTTAAAATTAAGTGACTTAGGGCTTATGTTTCTTGTAGGCAAATATTATTTAGTTGATCTTTGGTTTGCAAACATGCCCTGGTTTCCTAGCACCATTCAGTGGAGTTCGATATCACCTTAAGGAATTAGACATTGTGGTTGCGAGCCGAGGACGAAAGAAGAGTTGTTTAATCTTCGTCATTCCTCATTATGGAATCTTATAGAACGTGCATTTGGAGTATTAAAACACGATTTCCTATATTGAAGATTGCCCGACTTATCCTATGCGCACACAAGTGAATATAGTTCATGCATGTGTTATCCTGCACAATCACATTGTGAATGAAAATCATGATTAAGATCTTGAGTTGGAATATAATAATGACAATAACGACGACGATACGGGAGAAGATGTGGATGCAAATGGAGATATAAATGGAGAATTCCAAGCTAGTGATAATGAGGATGAAGACGTTAATTTGAGAATGAATCTGTCATAGTTAGAAGGGAGAAGAAGCGATGGAAAGATTTTAGACTTGCAGTTGCATCTAATATGTGGGCAAACTAAATCCACAACGCAATGATAACTAAATGCTTTTTTTTAATTTTTTGTAACGAATATTAATGCTCATATCCTAATTTTAGTCTTCATATACTGATGTAATATTGCATGGATGCAATTTAGAGTAATGTTTTTTAAATTCATTTTTTTTCAATTGATATATCTTAAGTAACTTACAAATGTGATATCTTTTTAAGGAATGGCACAACCTTTAAATCCAAGCAATAGAGGCCGAAAGACACAGATCAATTGGACCGACTATATGAACGAATGTATGGCTAATATACTAGTTGAGGAAGCATTATTAGGAAGAAAAGCCGATAATGCTTTTAGAGAGGTCACTATCAACAAAGTGTGCAAAATGGTGGAAGAAATATTTTCTGTGCATGTGAGTAGTGAGAATCGAGAATCGAATTACGATTGTTGAAGAGCAAATATCAGATTGATTAAGCTATCCCGAGCAAGAGTGGATTTGGATGGGACGATGAAAGAAATATGTGATTTTCACAAGCAGCCGGTTTGGAATGAGTTAATACTGTGCGAAAAGACGAGATAAAAAGATTAGAAATAAGCCATTCCCACCGCTCAAGCGATCGAGTTATATCTGAGCGATTACGCCAAGGAGTTATGCACGAACTCCGGTGATCCCGATGAAGAAGATGTCGTGCCAACTCATGCCTTTGATGATATCCATTGTCTCCAGTTAACTCGATGCATATACACCATTTCGCCATGGACTCTTCATTTTGGGATGGGACACAATCAAACTCAACAATCGGAGGAAGTAGTAAAAGGACTACCGAACCTCAACCGGGCGGCCATCGAAGAAAAAGAAGACTACTATCGGATCAACTGTCGTAGAAAGATTTAATGGCTCTGCGGTGATAGACAAATTTGTTGCCCTCAAGTCTACAATCGATCTTTGCACTTATGACAACGAAATTATGGGAGGAGTTGGAGAACATGACAACTATCGATGAAGATATGATGTATAAGGCTTTTAGGTTCCTTTCAGATCGCCAAATCTTATACATGGGTTCCTTCATAGTGTATATCTCTACCCAAAGACATGTTTGGTTGGAGAACATGGTTCTAGATAGATTACTTTAGTTTAATGTTATTTGTTTTTTACTTTCTTTCCCTTAAAGCATTATAAACATATCTTGTGAAGAAAATGAAAATTTTTGCTTGGATATGTTACTTCAAGTTTTTGTTCACATTACTAGCATTTTGAAAACATGGGCCCACTTTTATGGTTCACCTGTTGATTAGTTTAGTCTAAGAAGCCAAACTATTCATTTATATGGGCTTAATAAAATGGAATAACTTTATCCAGTCTTTTTTATGTGTCAATCTAATTTTTCAACGATTCTCTATTTCAAACTCTATATAGCGTGAATATCTAACTTGTTACGTAACAAAGTTACAAGGTTATCCAAACACAAAAGCAAAGTTACCTGTAACTAAGTTACAACTTACATCCAAACAGGATTACCTGTAACTTAGATACACCTGTAACTAAGTTACATGTAACTTACTTACAACTTAAAAAAGTTACAGGCATCCAAACAGGGTATTAAGCTCTCAATCTTGGTGCACATCGGAATGTGCTTGAGACAGGGACCATTCATCTATTAGGTGCTACTGTGGATGGTCCATAGACAAAATGCAAGACCTGATGATCGTGGACACCGATAGGAAGACATTTTGCCCTTTGAATGGTGACTAGTTGGTAGGAATTTTATTTATTATTATTATTTTTTATTAAAAAAAAAAAAAAAGATTTTACAGCCCAATTATAACCCTAAAAAATCATCCAAGCAATGGCTTACCTGATCCCCGCAAGTTTTGGGGTATGTCCCGTCCGTGTAGAGCCCAATGTATGAAAGTCAAGATCTCACATTGTGTACTGGGATTTCATGCTTGATAACAACTAGATATTAGCATTTAGCACCAGATATGTTGAGTGAAATTTCTTTATTTATTTATTTTTTATTTTTTATGTGGATGCTACTCTGACCAAACTGGATAGGAATACTCAAATTTGGTTTACTTGCTTTTCCTGTGATTTATTTTTGTTCAGTCAAGCTAGCTGTAGTAGTTTTGTTAAACTATCAAGTGCTCAAGTTGGGGGGTTAATTAGCTGCATTAAACTCTACATGTAAGGCACTAAGGCCTCGTTTGGTAGACGCTTAAAATTGAGTTCATCTCATTTTAGTGAACAGTAATTTTTATTAGAGATCAATATCTCTAGTATATAATTACTGTTAACTAAAATGAGATGAACTCACTTTTAGGTGTATACCAAACAAGGCCGAAGACTATTTATTGAGATGTTTTATTTGATGTCCCTGTCTGATTTATTGTGATGCTCTCCACCAAACTAATAGGAAAGAGCCCATCTAAATTCTCTGGACTAAAACTGCATGACTGGTATTCGTTGATGTATAGGGAAACGTTTTCAAACATGCATCGTGTTTTCAGACATGGTGTGGCAGTACTTATGATCCGGTCATTGAGTTCTATCGTTGATGTTTTTTCTTAATTTTAAGGTTGATTTTTATTTTTATTTTCTAGGCCTTTGAATTTGAGAAGTGGAAGTACATCGGTTTCAGTGTGGACTTTGCTATTATGTTACTTCTGCTATCTCAGGCCAATTATGTTCAGATCGTCTAACTTCATTAATGAGGATAATCGTAGATTGTCTGTTGCCTGAGGATCTTGTCGTGGATGTATATTTATTATAGTTTAGTTAGAAATCTCATGCACAACCCCCACCACTAGCACCACCAAAAGGGGAGAGAAAAAAGTGGGACACCACTGCAAATGTTGTGTTCTGTGACTTCAGTAACTTATATGGCTACCTCATTAACCATAAATAGACATTCCGCATAGTTGCTTAAGATTCATTAAAGCTCATATGGTTGTGATTTTATGCAGTTCCCGGTGTGTTCAATCCAGGTTGCTAGGTAAAAGGGTGTGATTTTGAAGGCTCCCCTCTAATAAGAGATGAGGGAGGGAGGGATTCTACTCTTGGTTGTATGTCTCATTCCTTGACTGATCCGATCCTTAGTTGTTCGAAAACAAAGAGTTGACAGCCAGTATTGGAAAGATATGAAAATAATACCGGTATCCTAGAAGAGTAAATGATCCACGATTGGTTGCGTTACTCTTGTTAAATCAATTCCATGAATGCTTACTTACATGATTGGTGGATGAAGACAAGTTAGGGGGACTTTCTTTGGAACTGGGGAGAGCATGCTCTAAAAGCAAAGGAAGGGCGAGGATCAAAGGCTTGGGAGAAGCTAACTTGGGCTTATTGGGGAAGTGGCTTCAGAGGTTTGGTGGGTTGCAAAGTGGTTTTTGGAAGGGTTGTGGATGGAATGAAACTCAAGAGGGAAGGTGGGAGGTTAGTCAAGTTAGTTGGGGCAGTGGTTCAGGGGTTTGTCGAGCTTTAAGTTGGCTACGTTCTGGTTTTTGAGAGGGCTTGGGTTTAGGATTAAATTATAGAAAGATATTTGGTTCTAGGTTGCCCAGATCGCAGGCAATTCTGCTATGTGGTACGAGAGCCAGAATACTTCCTCCAATACATGTATGCTAGGGATAGGATCATATGGTTGCTCGAGTACATACACAAAGTATATGCAACATCATTCTTTTTGCGAATTGATACTATAATTTATATATGAAATAATGAACACTATTATATACCCCAAAATATCATATTATATGCATTCGATTGCATAGATCAAAGTATCTACATTCCAAATATAAATCTACATTACAATTTAATCAACGCTAGAGTGTAGTGATCCAGATCACAAGTGACCCATAATTTGGATCACGGAATTGGAAACGGATAACACAGGGGATTGACAATTTAACTAATTTGGGACATTTGGAGGTTGACCTTGCTAGCTATTCTTTAGTGTATTTGGAGGGGAAGGAAGGTGTTTCTAGGATGAAGCTGCCAAAGAGGGGGATGTTGTTTTCAAGGTCAAGAGTCTTGTTGTGGAATGAACTTCTCGTATAAATTCATTATAAGACTGTAAGTTTTCCTTTTTGCTCAGGATGTAATTCTTTGTGCCTTTTTGGCGCCCTTTTAATAAAGTGATTAGTTAATCTTCGAAAAAAATAATAATTTGGTTTGGTGGATTGATCTTAGAATAATCGAAGTATGGCTTCTATACCTTGATAGCGGCCAAAGAGGGGGAAGTTGTTTTGAAAGTCAAGATTCTTGTTGTGGAATGGGCTTCTCATATAAATTCATTATAAGACTATAATTTTTCCTTTTTGCTCAAGATGTAATTCTTTGCACCTTTTTGGCGCCCTTTTAATAAAGCGATTAGTTAATCTTCAAAAATAAAAATAAAAATTGGTTTGGTGGATCGATCTTAGAATTTTCAGAGTATGGCTTCTATGTCTTCATAGTGGATTGATGGTTGTATACTTTGAGAGAGTGATGCTGGGGATCGTGAGGTGGTGTGGTACCCTTCTTTTGGGTGGATTCTAGTTTTTTGTTGACTTAATAGCAAGGTTAGAGAAAATCTTTTATTTTGTGGATGGCAGGCACTCCGGGGTCTAGACGTGGGAAGGCACGGAAGAACCCCATCCTGGTTGAATTTCAAACTTTCGCATAGGCGGCCACAACAAACAAAACAAGATTCTTATTCTTGATAACCTAAGAAAGTGGGCGAGGCTTTCCCAAACATGTGCTTCTTGTCTCATAGATGAAACTATGGACCACTTGTTTCTCCATTGTTTGGTGGCAAGATTGATTTGGAACCATTTCTCTTTCTAACCTTTTGGGATGACCTGGACGATTAATGGGACCCTCAAGGAGTTGATCCAAGGACAGTCAGCTGGTAGGTTTCAATCAAGTGCAGAGTGCTTTGTAGTTTGTTGCCATATGTTATCTTGTGGGGTCTCTAGAAAGAAAGAAATGGTAGAATCTTTGAATAAGTTTGTCCAAGTAGATCTGATTAAAAGGAAGATTACCTCCTTGTCTATCTGCTGGACTATTATTAGGCTGAGTTTCAGGGACCTCATTTTTTCATTTTCTTCGAGATTGGAAAGCGGGATCAAAGGGGAGAGCAGGAGAAAGCCAAAGCCTAATGGGAATCACCTCCTCGACACTTCCTTGAGTTCAATTCCAATGGATGCTTCACGGGGTTCCTAGGGATAAGTCATGGTTGGCATTGTATTGGGGAATGGTTTTGGGGAGGTCGTGATGGCTTTATGTGGGCCTTGTGGCGAGTTAGGGTGAAGAAGGCTACGTTGATTTCTCCGAGAGAAGGGCTGCGAATTGTATCATTGTCTGGCTCCAAAAAGCTGATCATTGAAGGGGTTGCTCAGACTGTCTTTTGTGGGTCTCATTGGCTATTTCTAGCTGTCGGGCTCACTTCTTGTGTTTTGGAGATTAAAGATTAAATCTATTTTGGCCCCTATAGGAGTTTCCTTCTCTTGTATTTCGAAGGATGTCATGATCCAATGGGCTTGCTTCTTTTGGGGGGGGGGGGGGGGTTGGTGGTCCATTTAGGTCGATCCTGTGTGTCCACTGGCAACAAATAAATGGTATCAACCCTAAAGCTTGTATTGGCAAATGTGTCACAATCAATCTGGGCTGACCAACTAATAAGCCATATCAAGGATGTGAGCCAATGTTCAGCTATTGGATGTTTCTAAAGTACCATTCATGGACCCTTTTATGCACAGTTACAAACTCCTCTTGACCAGAACTGGGAGTTCTTATTAGTTGGGGCCTTACTCCAAGTGTCGGTTTGGGGGATAGCTGTAAGAACTCCAACTCGTCTTTTTCATAAAATTATAAAAGTGATTTTGATGGAATGATTTTTGGACAACATTGTTTTTATTTCCTGAAAAACAGACCAATGGTCTAGATTCAATGTACAGTTGAGGCCTACCTGAAGAGTGGAGTGGCCTGATTCTTGGGTTGAGGGATCGCTCATGGTAGGACCCACCTGACAAATCGTTCATATTGTTTCTAGATGTACCACATTGGCATATGTGCAGTGGTGCCTGTTTGGCAGCCAAAAATGTTTTTATTTTTATTTTTTAAATGAAAAGGAAGTTTTGGGTCATTCCAGGAAAATATTCTTGGGTTAATCATCCACTTCTCCCAGAAATAATTTTGCTAGCGAGTTATTCAAATACAGAAAGTGAAAAGTCAATTTTGCTGCACTTTATGGAAAGAATAATTTTTTGGCTGTCCCCTATACGGGCCCTAAAGAGTTCAAAGGTGTCTCAGTAACTGATTTTGAGAGGAACTAGATCCCATTTATACTAATAAGAAAAGTACATTTACATTCCACTGGAAATCAGACGCCTTGGAACCTCTATTCCATAGGTGTAAAATTGGCTGTATGGGTAACATGGGATTTCCATCATAGGTGGTGTTGTGAGATACCATAAAGGAATGATTGGACTCATCTTCTTTGGCACAATAGGTGTTGGTGACTTATTTGATCCACATTGGGACCTTAGTTGCAAGATCCTTCTAACTAGGTGTTACTCCTGCTTAAAATCACACTTTGGGCTTGTGTTGTGGCTCCTGCTTCGTAGCTATTTATACTTGATAACATTTTGAATCAGACGCTTCCTCACACCTGCACCCAAATAAGATGCTGCTTCATGCTTCATGCAAGAATTTCTTCAAGGGGCCTTTAATTGTTGACTGTTGAGGGTGACTATTGAAACATGACTGGATTGGCTGTTGACAAGTGCAAGACCCTGTGGAGATTGTATTCTATTTTCAACCATGTCAAAGGCAAAGCCTATCGTGCTTAGCGGGCTCATCCAGTTTTGGATACTCTAGACCATAACTGTTTGCAAATTCCCTCCACGGGTAGCACGGTAGCTGGTATAGGGTGCAGGGTGGGGTGTGACTGTGTTGGCATGTGAGTGGGGTTTGTTAAACACATATCAGTTGGCTTCCTACTATTTTGAGCAGTTAACCACTCAAGTGTGACCATCCATGTTCGCTGTGTTTCGTACTAAGTGGGATGGCTCACAATGCCCCTCCATGGGCCTCTTTTCCTGGCTTGTCCTTTTAGGGGTTTGTGTAATAGTTGGCTTGGGGTCAATACTGGTGGGCAGTGTTGTTAATGTGAGTCTTTGCCATGGCTGATTCCAGAGGCCAGTTGGGAAAGATTGGTGTTTCTTGAGCATCCAATTGTAAAACTGTTTAGTCATTTTACTAGTTAAAAGCTGACCTCAAATTACTGGGAGAAGCCTAAGATGATGATAATGATCAAAGACAAATCCTCTGCCCTTCATATTCGTTTCTATTGGATATATTAGCATAGAAAGGTGTGCATGGATCATTATGTGTGGGAAACATTTATCCATTGTCTTAATGGATATTTCTACTTCTCTTTCCTCCTTATAAATTGATGATTTGTTGCTGATAAAAGAAGTTATGAACTGCCAAATTCCAATTGGCGGCTGTGGCACATCCAAGAGGAAGTCCGCTGATTGGACACTCCAGATCCATCTTGAAAGTCCACCAATCAAGTGTTTGTAGGGTTGATACCAGCTACTAAAGGGTAATTGTCACAAAAGTGTCTCAAACCTTCACTGTTTCAAGCAAGCATTCCAAGACAAGGATTGCAGCTGAGTCTAGAAGTACAGGCTCTTCTACGCTGATACAATTAAATGAACACACTTTTAGAGGCATGACCATCCAGGCTCCGAGGTCTCTGGTTTTTAGTTACAGTCAGAGTGTTATTTACATTTTCTCTAGCCCAGTTCTCTGTGAAAGAACCAAACATATGGTGGCTGACTCCCACAATACATTTGCATGATAGAAATAACGACACAAGGAATTATGATGATGATAAAAGCAATTTCGATGATCTTAACTCTTTAGTTTGTAGCAGATGATGACAACGATGAAACTGGATTTGATTCCTAACCCTTTGGTTGGTAGCGGATGTAGTTCCAAAAGCGAATGGGCCTCCAAAAATGACACTGTTTTGATAATCCTAATCCTTTAATTGCTAGTGGACAAATATACACTAAAAGACAAAACAGTAGGTGCTCACATTCAATGAGAACAGCTAACCCTTCAGTTGGTAGGAGATGATGATGATGATGAAAGCAAATTCGAATCGTAACCCTTAAGTTGGTAGTGGATGTAGTTGCAAAAGCAAATGGGCCTCCAAAAATCACACTGTTTTGATATCCTAACCTTTTAGTTGGTAGTGGATAAATATACACTAAAAGACAAAATTTAGTAGCTGTTTGCGTTCATTGAGAAGAGCTTCATAATTAGATGGATAGTCCAATCAAATCATTATTTTATTAGAATCAATAAATTGTGGATGGTCAAATCAATATATATGTGCCACATGTATGGTACACTTCCAGAGGCATTGGATGAGCTCCCTCCCTTATCAACCGCCTTCTAGTGAATCAAACATCTGGTGGTTGATGTATTCAGCCAACACCAAAGCACAGAGAACTATTCCAGACTGGCTTTTTCCTCATTGCTAATAGTTATTACTGAATGTTCAAGTTATTTAAGTGGTGGTGGCTTTTGGGTGCACTAAAAGAGGCTTCCTGGTGGAGGGTAGCAGTACAGAAATATGGGGCAGCTAACAGAGGATGGAACCCAGGCATTTATCACCCGGGGGGGGGGGGGGGGGGGGAGGGAAGAGAATGAGTAGCTTGGCAGCTGTCTTATGGCTGTTAAGTTTCCAAGATTATATAGATTGATGCTCAAAAGGCATACCTCTGTGGAAAGCTTCAATCCCCTCCAAGGGTGTCAGCATTTATGTGGCTTGCAATAGGTAGAAAATCTTAACAGTGGACAAGCTTCTGCACTACGGAATGGCCCTCCCAAATAGGTGCTTTATGTGCAAAGAAAGCGGAAAGAACAGTCCCCAGCTGCTCCTGCATCATCCGATAGCATCTGAGATATGGAATTTCTTCCTTACTGACTTCAAAATTTCTCAGCCTAGCAGTTTTATGATCGAGGGACATTTCATCAGTTGGGGCAGCAGCCCATTCAGAGGGAAGAGGAAGATCATATGGAACATTGTGTGTTTCTCCATTATCTGGGATGTCTGGAAAAAAAGGAATAACATAATCTTCAAGGACATCTACATTCCCATCAAAGCACTTATAGACTGAATTAAAGGATCAATCACTGAATGGGCCTCATGATCACCAAGTTAGGCAGGATGACAACTTCAGACATCGGCAATGAATAGTCCAGTCTAATCACTTCCCAAATAAATAAATAAAAATAGTCCAGTCTTTTCGTGTATTTTGTGGGATCATTATCCAGTTTTAAACAATGTTTAAACTGACAATCCCTGAATTAGCCATGTTGTCCTTTTTGCTTACCTGATGATACTAAGCTTCTTTTTGCCCACTTTGTTAGCAGCAGGTTGACAAGGCAGGAATTCATATGCGGCATATGAGAAATGCTATTATGTAGTTCATGCTGTGTAAGTTACCAAGTTCTATGCAGCTCCAGCTTCAAGCTACAATATGGAAACATATGTGGTTATCAAGGCTGTTGATCCAGTGGGCTGCTGTGTAGATAGGCTATAGACCAAATGCCATAGCGCGACTATGAGCATCCACTTTTGTGAGTAGTTGCTGGTTGAATGTGGACTGTTGCTCTGTTTTGAGCTACCCATTCGTTTTGTGGCAACTGTTTGGATGGTGACCACAGCCCCTGTGGTGACTCACTTTGGCACATCTGTGATGGGGGAGCTGCATAAAACTTCTGTAACAGGAGTTATGTAATAGCATTTCTCACATAATATAGAGCTTTGTGACTTTGCACACACCTCTACATGCAATCACATGTGGCAACCTGGCTCTGGCAGGTGTTTGTGTTTGACATCGGAGCCATGCATTAGGTCACTCCCACCATGTAAATGATCTAGCCCATGGATCAGGTCTGCCCATTCATCATGTGTGTGATAAATGTACTTTGGATGTGGGCAGTGGACAATTCTTTTTAAACTCACATTGGTTTTTTACACGTGTAATCCAAAAATGAGATGCTTGGCAAGATATATGGGCCATATCATCAGTGGGCCCCACCCAATGAATGCTCCAGTTCCCACCCACAAATGCTTGGTTTGCATGTGTGGCCACGTACCAGTGCCTGTCGTCTTATGAGAACTCATGAAATATAATATACTGGGTAGATTCTTCAAGTGTTTCTGTATCAGTGCATCAGAAATTTCTTTTCTATCCAACTGATAAATAATGTTTAGTTCTGAAACTCAGAGACACATGACAACTAATGCTCTCAATCTTCTCTATTGAAGTTCATGATCCTTTTTTATTTACTGGATTCGAGTTGAACCGACCGATATACATGTCAAATTCTACAGGAACTGAATTTTTCCGAGGATCAAATACAATCCTCAGACACACTTCTGGAGATGAGCCAGGGTCAGTGGGAGGGTTGCCTCAGATCAGAAATATACACCCCTGAAATGGTCAGCTTCATCGATCGAACCCAGCCTGATTTCTCCGCACCATCTGGAGAATCGCTCAGGCAGGTGGAGTTCCGAATGATGGAATTCCTCAACAACACAGTCTTGAGGCTGCCCGAAAAGCTGAGGATGGGGGATCCATCACTGCATCAGAACGAAGCCAAGGGACTTTCACGCCACAACTCCCAGAATCTAGCCAACTCAGTTCAAGACCGAGATGGCCCCACTCACCTGCAATGGGATTTACTTCACAGGCAAAGGCAGGGGCTTCAAAGGAAGAAGTCCGGTAAGAGCAGGCTGCAGTTTGTGACGAGAGGGGATAACGAGATGGAAGACGAGTTCTCCCCTCGAGAAGAAACCAACCATAGGCACCTTCATGAAGTAAACGCCCGGGCCTCGTCATCCTCCACCATCTGTATAGGGATTTTCACTCATGCGACGCCGATCAAGTGTCTCCTCACGGGTGTGCTCGGGTGCAGTCCGTTGATGTCGCACCGGATCTGTATAGACGATTCTTCTACAACAGTTTTGCAGCATTCATTGAGAACAGGGTGGCAGATAAAGAGGTTGAATGATACCGCTCATCTCAGGCTTCTCTAGGCAAAGACGAGAGAACTAGAGAAGCCTGAAGAGGATGCTATTTTTGGATACCATCGATTTACAATTCATCTGAATTATTGGGATCATTGATTGGTTTCACCTGGCAGATCTCCGTAGTCCGCATCGTCCTTCCAGCCAATATTCCAGTGCTTAAAGAGGCCAGCAACTGATCCGTAGAGGCTATATTGGCCGGTAAAATGTGTCATTTAACCAGAAATGGGCTGATTCCTGACTTGGGTCACCCTTTTTCTTTCAGAAAGAGATGATTTTATTCAAGAGCTGGTGATGCAGGTTTCAAACAGTCATCAATAAGGTCTTTCAGGATCAAAGGGATAGAGAAAGCTATGGAATTCGAGACCGGTCTTGTTTGGTGTATGTATTTTCAAGCTCCCAACTCCTGAAAAAAAAAAAAAAAAAAAAAAAAAGATGCAGGAATTGGGAGCTGTTGTTTTCATGTGATTCTTTCTTTTGTTGTGGCATTTCTATAGAACTGATCAACTGAAGATGTTTTTTTAATTTCTTCTTTCTTCTTTTTCCTTTATAACTTATTTTTGCACCTTTGGTAAATAACTTCAAATGCCATTTCTCCCTGTTGGAGGAATGTGGGTGGTTTGAATTGATATTTGAGAACAGTTGCAGGTTGCTTTAGAGGTAATAAGAAGAATTATGGAGGGAAATCCTGTCCTTTTTTCGTTTTTAAATCTAATTATTTCCTGTTTTTGGGCCTTTAGTGATAAGACAGATTCAAGCGGGAGAAGTGGGTTTGGACCAACGGACTGGTATTCATGTCCATGATCCATGCTGTTCATCAGACGGTGGTGCCTGACAGTGACATGCATGCTTCTAAAACATGCCGAGTCAACTCAAAAAGCTCAGCTGAATCAACTTGAGTGGGTGAGATTTTGAGAAACTCGGTCCTGGGTCTGACTCAGTCCCGTCTTGGGAAGATTTGTCCCAGCATGTGGATGTGTGTCCATGGCCCACCGGATGAGGAGACCACCATCTCCAATGCATGATGAGCGGCTCAGATCTCACAGGCGTGCCTCTCATTAGCACCTGTGAACTGTCAGTCCTGTCGGTGGGGCTCCTTGCATGAGGTACATGACATGAGCATGCTATGTAAGGTCATGGGCCTCATGACATTGGAATGGCATGTCATGGTGGTTGTGCTGCACTCTCACGCACGTGAGCCATCAGCCGCGTGTTTGCACTTTGCACCGTTCAATTTGCTGATGCATATGATTCAGTACCCGTGAAGGTGATTTAATGGGCCACACCATGGATAGGGATTACCTAGGTGGAAAGATCTCAACCCTTCAACAGAGAGTGGCCCACGCAATCAACCATCAAGTAGGGCTGTGAATCGGCTAGGCTTGTTTTGGGCTTTAGGGCTGGCCCACTGGGCTTGTGCTGATGTATTGGGTTGGGCCTTGCCAACCAGGCCCATTGAAGGCACCTACCTCCAACAACAACAACGGTAAACATTGGGATATTCCCAATGTGGGATGGATTTTCTAACCATTCCCTAATCCGTAGCAGGTCCCATCAGATCAACGGTCCAGATCAGGCGACCACGTCCCCTACACGTGCGGATCCTCTTTACTGACGAAAGAGAATGTGGGATATAATTCAGATAAAAAACAGAAAAAACGGCAAAATCACAAATCAAATGAATGAAGATCTTTCTTCCCTCCAATTTCTATTCTCCTTCTCCAAACTTCTTCTTCAAAACAGTATTCTCTACAAAATCAAATCCAAACCTTTCTGCCTTTTTCTTCAAATGCGTCGACAAAACCAGCATTTCCTCATGGAATTCCGCCATCGCGGACCTCGCCCGCAGTGGTTCCCCTGTCGAATCCCTCCTCGCCTTCTCCTCCCTCCGCTCCCTCCCTCTCTCCCCCAACCACTCCACCTTTCCTCCTGCCATCAAATCCGCCACTGCCCTCTCTGACCTCCGCTCCGGTGGCCAGCTCCACCACCTTGCGCTTGTCTCCGGGGTCCAATCGGATGTCTTCGTGTCATCAGCGCTCGTGGATATGTATGCCAAATGCGGTGAATTGGGGGATGCACGGAAGGTGTTCGATGAGATGCCGCACAGGAATGTCGTGTCCTGGACGTCGATGATTGTTGGGTATGTTCAGAATGGTGCTGCCCGTGAGGCGGTTTTGCTGTTTAAGGATTTTTTGCTGGATGAGGGGGAGAGTGATGGGGCAGTTGAGATGGATGGGGTCGCAGTGGTGGCGGTTCTCTCGGCTTGTTCGAGGATTTTGGAGAGGCGGGCGACAAGAGGGGTTCATGGATTTTTGGTGAAGAGGGGGTTTGAGGGGAGTTGGGGGTAGGGAATACGTTGATGGATGCTTATGCAAAGTGCGGGGAATTGGGCATTGCAAGGAAGGTGTTTGATGGGATGGATGAGAAGGATGTGGTGTCTTGGAATTCATTGATTGCACTGTATGCGCAGAATGGGCTGTCGGCGGAGGCGATAGATCTGTTTGCGCAAATGTTAAAGGATGGAGATGTCAAATACAATGCAGTGACGCTGTCAGCTGTGTTGTTGGCATGTGCGCATTCAGGGGCATTGCAGCTTGGGAAGTGCATACACAATCAGGTGAGATTTCTAGAAGTTTGGAAGGATATTTGGCTGTCAAGGGTGTTTTTATCTTTTTACCACTTCTAATCTTTTCTTTTTAATTTATCAAATAAAGCTTATGTTAATGATCACAGAAAGAAAAATCTGAATTGAGACGTTAGTTTTGGTATTTCATATAGAAATGCTATTTACAAACACTGTTTCTGATGCACCCCTGTTTTCAAATTTTTTTGTCAAGAATTGATTGGTTCGTCTGCAATATCAAGGCCACCAAACATGCCTCAAAACCACAAACATGATAACATGGATCGTGTTAGTGATTTTAATGAAATGAGTGTTGCATCCAAACCTGTGTAACTAACCTAGATTTTTAAAAAAAAATTAAAGTCTTTCCACAGTTATCTTACCTGAAAAATATTTTAATTTTGTTTTATTGTTCTAATCATAACAACAATACAAAATATCTGAAGGTAATCAGGATGGGTCTGGAGGAGAATGTTTTTGTGGCTACATCAATTATCGACATGTACTGCAAGTGTGGTAGAGTAAAGATGGCAAAGGGAGCATTCAATCGCATGAAGGAGAAGAACGTGAAGACATGGACTGCCATGGTTGCTGGATATGGTATGCATGGTCGAGGCAAAGAAGCTCTGCAAGTGTTCTGTGAGATGCAAAGGGCAGGTATACCACCTAACTACATAACCTTTGTATCCGTCCTTGCTGCTTGTAGCCATGCAGGACTGGTCAAAGAAGGCTGGTATTGGTTAAATGCCATGAGCAAAGATTTTGGGATTGATCCAGGGGTTGAGCATTATGGTTGCATGGTTGATCTCCTTGGGCGGGCTGGTTGTCTCAATGAGGCCTACAATCTGATCAAGGGAATGAAAGTAACACCTGATTTTGTGGTTTGGGGAGCTCTTCTTGGTGCTTGTAGAATTCATAAAAATGTGGAGCTTGGAGAGATTTCTGCAAAGAAATTGTTCGAGTTGGATCCGAAAAATTGTGGGTACTATGTTTTGCTTTCAAATATCTATGCGGATGCTGGAAGGTGGAATGATGTGGAGAGAATGAGAGTTTTAATGAAAAACAGAGGCCTGGTTAAGCCTCCTGGATACAGTTTGGTAGAGCTGAAGGGTAAGATTCATGTGTTTCTAGTTGGAGATAGGGTGCATCCTCAGCATGAAATGATTTACGATTATTTGGAAATTTTAGCTGTAAAGATGCAGGAAGCTGGCTATGTGCCTGATACAACATCGGTTCTTCACGATATTGACCAAGAAGAGAAGGAAACGATTCTCCGTGTTCACAGTGAGAAACTCGCAGTCGCCTTTGGGATCATAAACACGGTCCCGGGGACGACAATCCAGGTCATCAAGAATCTTAGAGTTTGCGGCGATTGTCATAATGCAATCAAGTTGATCGCCAAGATTGTTGATCGAGAGATTGTAGTCAGGGATTCAAACCGTTTCCATCATTTCAAAGATGGGTCCTGTTCGTGTGGGGATTACTGGTGAGATGATATGAAGAATCACCCGGATTGATTCTAACTGTAATTTATTGGAAACCATTAGTTTGGGCTGGTGAAGGAATGCAACCGTATGATGCCAGCTCGACAGATAGCGTCAGGGTGCTAATGCCGAGAGAACTCAGATTTCAATTTTTTCATTTCCAAGATGGGTTACCTGTGATGATTAATAAAAAAAAAGTAACGTCTGAATCAATTTTAACTTCAATTTACACAAGCCCATCAGTTTCCAATGTTGCACTCATTGGGGTAGAATATCCAAGTGTAAAATGGTAACCCAAAAGATATGAATAGAGAACAGTGCAGAGGTGATTGATTAAAGTTTCTTCATTTCTCATACGACAGATAGCATCAGTGCGCAACGCATTTGTTGATTGTTCTTCATTTCCTATGTAAGTGAAGATACAAATAGTTGGTTCTATGAATCTATACAGCCTTGGATTATTTTTGTCTTGATAGTGGCCTTTGGTGCCGATCCAAGCTGATTATAGAAGCTCAGCACTGAAGGTTCTTTGAGTCTATGCTAGTTTGGTGCTGACAGTGACTCACTCACTGCAACAAATTCAAATATATCACTTGATAAAGCATGGAAGAGATTGGAGAAGTGAGATAGTTCTCCATGAAAGAGATACCTGCTTTGCTTCTGATCAGACCACACATCAAGACATGGGTGCTTCTCCATCAATCAGATATTTGCTGATCAGACGACCGGCAACAAGACGTGAACTTTCTCCATTAATTGGGTATTTGTTCCCAAGACAGCATACATAAAGACATACAGGTACTTTAGTTTATATTGGAATGAGCTACATTGGTGCAATTCTTTATAATACATTTTGCAACATTTCACCCATCTCAAGATCAAAATGCATAACATGTCGATACTTAAGAAGAAAAAGAGAAAGAAGACCATGAAATCAGTGATGTTTATTTGCTCTTGCAAGGCAACATTCGGTGTGCTGAATATATATGCATATGCCCATAAAAAAGTTGAAGCTCGTTGTATATAATCATGGCCCGCCTCCCCGAAACTTCCCCAGAATAAGCCCCTTCAATCTCAACATCTGAGATGGGCTTTGCTTGGCAGGAACCTTGGAGTAGATCAGATTCTTCTGCAGAGCCTTATTCTCATCCATCAGCTTGTCAATCTGCAAACGGAGATCTTTAATGACTTCTCTCTTCTCTTCATTCCCCCGAACCAGCTCTTGGAAGAGCATCAATATGTTTAAACTCATCTCAGACAACCTGCTCCCTTCCTCTAACAAGCCATGCAATTCAAAATCTGTTTCAATGTTCACTGGTCTTGAATTTTTAACTTTCAGTTTATCAGTGAGATTAGAGTCTGGTCCATCTTTATTGTTCAAGATCAAGCCATCGGATGATTTATTCAAGAAGTCCAAATTCAGGATGCATGCATCGCCTCCAGGACTAGGATCTTCGACTATGGATTCAGGATTTGAGTGGGGAAGTTCTAGGCTATAATCATTGTCATTCCTGTTCAGTTTTTCACCGGTGCTTTGGAGATCTTCGGCTTGTTTTAGGGAGTCTGATGAAGTTGACGAACTCGATTGAGCTGCTTGCATGAATTCTGATTTTAGCTGGTGGTAGCGCTCTGCCAAAGATCTGTATGATCTGTAGAAATCCTCGACCAATATTACAAGCTCTGGTCTTTTCTTGTAATAAGTTTCAGCTCGTTGAGCAAAAGAATCACCGTCATCTTGTATCAGTGTTAGCATGGCCTTTGTTTTCTGATCCATATCTGCAGATAACAACAGATTACATGAAGTGGCATGCTTCAACATCAACAGGAAAAAAAAAAAAAGAGAATCAGGTATATTTCTTTTTATGATGATATTGATGACAACCTTTATCTATAGCTGCTCAAGATCATCAGAATTTGGGCCCCACTGACACATGGAGAGAGTTTAGGACATGTTTGGATACGAGGGATCAAGAAAAAACAGAAATTATATTCCATTGATGAGACAGCAGTGGCTGTTTGGATATATGAAAAAACATGAATTCCAAAAAATAATCATTAGCCTTATTTAGAGTATCAGTTGGGATAAAATAAAATAAAATCCAGAGATGGTTAGGATCTTAAATAATCATTAAAATGGTACATATTAGAAAATCCTAACCACCAATCTTGGGCATTTCTAGCATTCAATCAGGACCGTCTCCTAACCATACATCTGGAAACTACAAGTTAGAAGGCTAGGAATGAAACCTATGGTGTTGGAAAATTTTGGACCATGTGGTGAAGGTGTGGAGCCCAACAGACTAATGATCAGGATTACTTAACTACAGTACCCACCCTTCATGGACACCATGCATGTAATACCTCATCAAAGGAATATAACCGGATTTCTACCTCAAGAGTTCCTCTGGAATTCTGATTTTACCAAGCCATGTCCCTTTTTAGGGTGAATTCTGACATCCAAGCAGTATTGTAACCTCCCATGATGATATAGATGAACTAAAAATCAAAGCGTTACAATCATCAGGTGGGCCACACCATAAAAAAATATAGGCCACCTAAAAATATCAAAACTTCATGCGAAGCCCATTTGATGATGGTATCCGCCTGATTTTTGGCCCACATGCATCCCACAATTCTCAAATTCACCACTTCTAAGGGGAAAAGGGGCATTTTGGTCATTCTCACGTAAAATCAGAATTTCTGATGGTAGTACACCACCGCTGTAAAAATGGTGAATGGTGGTGACACTCAAGCCATGCACATTGTATATTGTAGGGCAATCCATACCGTCCAAATCTCTGACCCAATTGTGGATGAAGCGTAACAAAACAGCTGCACTGCCAAGATGTTAATAACCGTCTGATTTTGCACTTGGAATTTGTACCACTCACTATTTTAATTTTAACCAACCATTTGATCACACCATCAATTGGATGGTTGTCAGAATTCTGGAGATATGAATTATCCACAATGTGGCCAACAAGTTGGACGGTCTGGATTAAGCACCTGATCTAAGGAGAAAGAAAGAAACCTGATAAAGTAGACTCGAGCCATTGAGAGAGGGTGGGACTGTTATGGCTGTCCCACCACCATGAATAAGAAGCAACCTTGCTATTCTCCATCTCTCCCATTTCAGAAGAGAAAAGCCTTCAAAAAACAAATCATACAAACCCCTCTACACAGAATCTTACTCCTTCATGGATTCCTCCTCCCCTCTCTTCTTCTTTAAATAGCCCTTTTTTGAATTCAAATGTCATTCTAGCTCTGTAACTGATTATTCCCGTTGATTGGAGCTTGATTTTCTCTGTCTTTATGGTCTGCTACAATACGTCCCTATGCAGTGGATAGGATACATCAGACTATGGCCGTTTTATCTGGGTCATCTCTTAACAATCCAAACCGTTTATGAGGTGGACCTCATCGTGGATGGATTATCCAGGAATAAAGAATCTTTAATGGGAATATTTAAACCCTTTGATCGTTTCATTATTTCAATTTGAATATTGACCGTAGCTGTAAATGTTATTTTGTGAGCCAAGTTTTTGAATCTTATAAATCAATGTTTTTTGAGCCGGCCAACATAAGCTGTAAATATCGTCAGATTAACGGTTTGGATCATTCAAAATTACCCCAGATCCATGGCTATAATCCCGTTGTATCTTATGATAGTACGTTGGGTCCTAGCTCTTGCTCCAGTGGTAGACTCTCATGAGTTTCAACACCTGGTCAAGGGTTGGAGCACCCATAGGCGGTGAAATCCCACTAAGGCATGAGTCTGTGGTGGTGTGTGTGCGTGTGTTAAAATAATAATAATAATAAATAATAAATAAACGTTGAGACATGGTCACTAGGGTTGAAAGTCGGGCAGGTTGGGCCGGGTTAATGCTCAACCCTAACCCAACACAAGGTTCCTATACCTCAACCCTAACCCAATCCAACCCAATCTCAGGTTGGGAATTCTCAACCCAAGCCCAACCCAAGTGGGCTCAGTCGGGTTGATCGGGTTGGTCGGTTATATACATGCTAATATTTTTGTTATTACATTAGTTTATTATATTTCAATATAAGATTTATTATTTGTATCTATAATTTTATTAATTATATATGTGATTATTTATTATAAAGAACTTCATTTTTTTGTTCTTTTAAAAACAAGCTAAAATATAAGACAACTACTCTTTTAAAAGTCATGTAGCATAGCATGAAGTCTATTTGAGAGAGAGAAATCTGACATATCTTGTTAGCTTGAGTCCATGGCAATGACGTGGACAAATGAGAGTCGACATCACTAGTGTGCCTTCGACACAAACGATCTACACTCAATTATAATTTATAAGTAACTTATATATTGATCGGGTTTGGGTTGGGTCGAGCAACCCAAGATCTCAACCCGAGCCCAACCCAAGTTTTATCAGGTTAGTGTTTGTATAGCCTAAGCTTAAGATCGGACCCGAAATATCTTACCCGAGCTCAACCCAATGTCGGGCGGTCACAAGTCGGTGAGGTTGAACCCGCGCAACTTTCAGCCCTAATGGTCACAAACCTCTCTTTTCTCTCACGAGGTTTGCTACGTACACAAATGCTACCTACGCATCGCCGGTGGCAACCTGACTAGCATGTGGGACATCTGATCTGTGGAAAGGTGACCCCAGCCGTGAAGATGAATTATGCAGTAACATCAGGGTGATTTATTCATCAGGTGGGCCACACGCGTACACTGAAACGTAGTGGACAGTTTGCCCAATTCTATTTGAACCGTCCATTGTTTTTCAAATAGGGGTGACCCATATGATAGGTGGGTCATCCACTTTTTGCATATACTCATCTTCTCCATGGGGGAACCCTATGTAACGGTCGGATGTCCCACAGCCAGTTTGGCTCGTGCTGAGTGCAAAGATGCGTGTGGGGCCAGCAGACATCTAATTTCCAAACGCATTTCTCTAATCAGTCAAGACCCTTCTACAAGGCACCGTCACTCCCGAGATCATCCATTTGCCATAAAGAGGATTGATGGCTTTATATTCTAAATCTGGGTTCCTATTTCAATGATCCAGACCGTTAACATGATGGGCCATGACTTCCATGGCGAATGTTGAAAACAAAAACTCCTACATTTGAATATTTAACTCTAACGTAGAGTGGAACACCATAAATGGTCAAACAAGTTTGGTGATCATGCCTGCCCATCTAGACCGTTCAAAAGGTGGGACACTTCTTGGATTGCCTATGGCCCAAAAATGGCAATGCGTTTGATGATCCTAACCACTCGATCTTTTGTTGCCTAATCTTCTATGGCTGTAAATAGTCCCTATTGTGTTTCTGTAAATTTGGAAATTAGGATATTTTGTTGATGACAGTTTTGGAAGGTGGCCCATCTGAGAAGTGGGAAATCAATTGAGTGGTCCAGATCAATCATCACATGCATAGATTGTGCGATGGATGGGACTGATGCTCTCGAATCCACACTATCCAACTGTTATAGGCCACTACTCGGATGATCCTAACTATCAATCAGTAGCCTAAATGTGTCCCTCAAGAAGGATCTTTAAGAGGGCCGTTGATTGGAGGTTTGAGGCCATTTGATTGATATGAATTTGATGCTGGCCATGTCGTGGACGGTCCAGATGGATGAAAATGTCATGGTGGTGAACTTGAACAAAGTTCAACTTCGTGAACGTTAGAAAAACCCTGCGTGCATGGGTGTCAATGGGCCGGCCTCGGGCCTGAAAATTCTAAAATTTGAATCGAGATGGCCCGAAGACCCGGCCGGAAACAGTTCAAAATCCGGGCCGAATCCTACCCAAGCCCGGCCCTTGACAGGCCTACCGGCGTGATTTGCTCATTTTGAAACTCAATTTCCAACTATTAGGGCGGGGCCACGTGATGCATTCACAACATCTAACCCATCGATCGTGATTTTTATCCTGACCCATCATATGGGCTGGATTAAGGGTTTGAACGGTTTGGATTCTACATATCCAACACAGTATTTCCCCACTCTTAATAAACGGTTGTGTTCCCTCTCAGCACGTTTTCTGAGGTAACGCATCTGATTGACGGATTGGATTCAGTGAAAACGCATTAATAGGCCCCACATCTGAACGGTACCACTGTAGGGTTAAGATGATGGTGATTCCTAATACAATCCAAAAATGGCCATAATTGAAATGATGTAAATTACAAATTTAATTTTAATATTTTAATTAATTTATATATTAATTATTTATATCATAATCTTAATAATATATATATATATATATATATATATATATATATATATATATATATATATTGGGAAAAGGTACTATGCGCTGGAGCGTAACGCGGTCGTCCTTGAGGTCGAGCTGGGGTGGGCCCCACCGTGCTTCCATTCGAAGCACACCGTCCACCAGATGCACCGCTCCAAGTGGGACCCACACGTCTGGAAATCCACCGTCCACGGAACTCAGGTGGGCCATACCTTCTGAAAACATAAGTATACACACGAAAACATGTAAAAGCATTTGGTGGGCCCCACATAAGATGTGGATACCACCTGAAAAGTGGTCTAAAATTACATTCAAGTGGGACACACATGATGGACGGTTTCGATCATGAAAAAACCTCTCGAAAGGCCCCCAAAACTAGTTTTGAATGTTTCAATGGTATACGGCCCGTCTCTACTTCTGTACGTGGTGTGGCCCACAAAAGTCATAGATTGAGGTGATTTTCAGCCATGTGGGCCCGTCCAGGGATGGTGCATCTGACTGAGGGGGTAGATGTTCGAACGGCATCATGGTGGGGCCCACCCCAGCTCGACCTCATGGAGACCACTTTACGCTCGAGCGCATAGTACCTTTTCCTATATATATATATATATATATATATATATATATATAAGCTTTAAATGAGCCATAGCATGGAATCACAACCAAGTAACTAGGGTTGTACACGACTCGACTCCAAAAAGCTCAATATAACTCTCGAGCTGATATTTTGAGCTCGTGAAAATTTCGAACTGAATTTAAGCTTGCGCAAGCTCGGCTCAACTCGTCTCGAACCCCAACTCGAATCGAACCAATTAGGTGACTTGGTTACTTTGATATTGATGTTGCTCACCAAGTGTTTGATGAAATGACACAACGAATTACTAGTGGTAAGGAAGGTATGTATACAAAACAAATACCATTTTTCCTTGATTTTGATATTGCCTACAAGGTGTTTGATGAAATACCTATTTAGTTGTTGTTGTTTTATATATAATAAGAAATTGAAAGTACACTCCATGTGTCTGTGAAAATACTGTACAAGTTTAATCTTGACTCAAACTCAGCTCAAACTGGCCCAACTTGTTGACCAAATCAAGCCGAACTATGCCAAGAACTATGCCAAGCTCAACTTGGTTCGACTCGTGTACACCTCTATAAATAACTAACTAAAGTTGATTTACACAACCAATGTTTGGAATACTCAGGTCATTCTATTAATGTAATTTTGGTGCGCAACTGATACTTTGATTGTTTTGAGATATTATCAACGGGCCACATGTAGAATGAATTAATAATATAGTGACACTAATGTGGCTAATCTCACTCTCGTGCCTCTAAAGTTAAGAAGAAGAAAAAAAATCTCAACTAAATCTAAAAATCGAAAACTCAAAGAAATTGAATATATGAAATCGACATGAATTCCAAATCCACTCTAATACTTCAGTCCACGCTGCAGATGAAGCATTGCATCTACTGAACCATGCCACAATCTGTTCCCCGCAGACGTGACATGCATGTAAGAGATCTAACCATTCCATTAGTGGACCGTAGAGATCCAACGTTCCCTTAGAGGGCCGTACTATGGATGTGTAGTACTTGAAAATTTAACTAGGTTGAATGATCCAAACTGTCAATTTAACGTATGACATACGTGTATGGATTACACGGTCGAACCATTCCGTCTACTGGGCCATACCACAGTCTATCTATCCCCCTAAATATACATGTAAGAGATCCAACCGTCATTTAGTAGGCCATGGTCTATGCTGCCACCGATGTGTGGCACCCAAAAAAGACACTTGATTCAATGATCCTAACGGTCAATTTTGAAGTATGACACGTGTAAGCGATCCAACCACTCCATGAAATGGACCGACCATTTGACGCAGAGATGAACGTGATGACGATAAATACTCCGAATCCACGGAGCTTCTCCGGACTCCTCACAGAGACTTCTCGAATTCACGAGGAAAGAAAGCAGAAAATAGAAATAAATTCTAATAAAATTCGAAACTGATTAATTGATGAATAAAAACAAGTTCACAACCCTTTAAATAGGGGTACCAAGCAATGGGAAAGAAATCAGAATCAAACTACAACTAGAACTCTTAGAATCCGCGACTTACTATAAATAGTAAACTTACTATTTATAGCGGTCGCGATGTCTACTAGTGTGCAAGGTTTTCGCCAAAAATAGTAGTGTCCTATTTGGCTTCACCAAACCGTTCTCCTAATTATTTAAGCTCTTTTCACGTTGGCGCAACTCCTAAAGCCCTGACGGATGAAGAGTTATAATCAACTAAAACTTACTATTTATAGTAAAAACGAAATTAAAGCAGGAAAACGACCATCGATCCAGGGGTTTTTCGCAATTCCGGGCGTCGCAACCCCACGTAGCTGGATTGGTTGGCTAAAGTAGCTCGTTCTACCCCAAAATCATTTATTTACGTCTAACTGCTTTCATTCAGGATTGTGAGATGATCTAGGGTCTGGATACTGATCACTTCCGTCGTCGACCGGGCTTTTTCTGATCCATCTTGGCCATGAAACTGTCCGCGACCCACTCTACATCACCATTCTATCTAGACATGAAATACATATAAGAGATCCAACCATTCACCGTACTATGGATGTATAATACACTTAGCTGAATGATCCTAACTGCCAATTTTAAGGTATTACACAAGGCGATGCGATCCAACCGTTCATTTAGAAGGCGGTGCTGAGAATGTTTGGACCCAGAAAATACACTTGCTTGGAGGATTCTAACAAAGTCAAGGACCATCTTATGGTCAGGATCTAAGGAAATAGCGCTAAAGAAAGTTCGATCAAGGGTCTAATGTGCACTATAGCTCCCAAAAGTTATAACTTAACAAACGGTTATCTGTTTCGCCAGTATAATATGTTATTGGAAAGCTACCAACGAGCCTTACATGCTTGCCACTACCAAAGGTGATTGGCCCTTGAATGGTTTTTCAACAATAGGTAGTTTTAGAGGTTATATCCGAAATTTATTATTATTATTATTATTATTATAAAGCGTAAGAGGAATTGCTAATGAAAATACCCCATGATGATCATTTTCTGTATCTTACGTTTGTAATTTACGAAAGTAGAGAGATTGAGAAAGACGGTGCTCATATAATTAAGTTGGGCCTGGAGTTTTTTGTCTTGGATCCATGCCACTCAAACTAAATGAGAGATTTTTTAGGATAGATCTAAGAACAGTCATGCTTTTGAATAAGATGTATGTAGGATGAATATAGTTGAAATGAGAATGCTGAGATGGATCAATAGAATTAGAGCTGAATGCATGCAAGGGAATTTAGGAGTAAGACTATTAGATAGTAAGATTAGGGGAAGTACACTTAAATGGTTTAGCCATGTGTAACGAAGACTAAGAACTGTGTTGATTAGGGGTTCATTAGTTCAAGTTAGTTCAAACAAGCATAGAGAAGAAGCAAAAGGATGTGAGTGGAGAAAAGATCTGATGACATGGTTTATGTGAATATATGGTATTGATAGAGGGGAATAGTAGAATATATTTCATTTAGCTAACTCCAATTAGTTGAAATAATCCTGAAGATTAGTAGTGCTGGCAGGCACATAGAGAGAGGAAATGGCATGCAGATGGTGGGAGAGAGGAAAGGTGAAAGGCAGTTGTTCGAACTAGATTTCTTTTTATGAGCTATCCTGTGCTAGTTCATTGTCACTTTTAAAAATGGTCATAACACTACAAACTCACAAATGGCATATTTTACAGCAATCCATCTTCTTCATCATCTAAGACTATTAGTTGGGGTCCACTGCAGGAATCTTATTCCACCATTTCACTCCATCAATGTCAGATTTTCAGTTAAACCATAGGTATAAAGTCTTTCTTAGAACCTCCATCTATGTTTTTTTTTTTTTTTTTTTTTTGTCTTTTCTATCCAAACCATCTAAATTGTGGGCCCCAATTTTGGAGAATAACCCAACAATTTCCGGGGGGAAAAAAAAAAACATTTAACGTCCCCTTGTTCCCTTGGGATAATGACCGCTCACTATTTTACTTTTGACCATCCATTTAATAGCCATCAATAGGAGTACCGTTAAAAATGCTTCAATTACTATTATTTAAGAGCGATGCTTCATCCACATGTGACTAAAGATTTGGATGGTGTTGATAGCTGTACGTTGCTCCATCATAAGGATTTGCATTCTAGATATTTAGAGATTCCAACATCTGCAAGTCTTGTGAGGGGTCTACCCCGACCCATTGTCCCCATTGAAAAGGCAGCTACCTGACCCGTTGCGCTTGTAGGAGTATTCAAATCAGATGGGATTTGATCAAAGCAGTCTTGTGATAATGTCAAGTGCCTTGAAAATCAAAAGGTTTAAATAAATGCCCTAACTAACCTCTTAACACCTTTTTCTCAAAAAGTTGGGACGAAATTATCCACGTTGCTTGGATACTAGTGCCCATGCGAACCTTCATCTCCAGTCTTCTTTCTTTTTAAGCATATCTTTTGGTGACATGTCACCAGCCTCTCTGACTATATTTTTTAGAGTATAGTCACCACCATTAATTTCTTCGATGTAGAGGCACCACCAACAACTTATACAACCTAAAAATGAGTGTTATTTTTCCTTCGACGACCACATTTCTTAAAGATGAAAGTTAGATGAAAGTTACTGATGGGTAGAAGACATTTTGAATGAATTTTTAATTAAAAATTTTTTTTTGTGGTAGAGTTTTTTAGATATGAAAGCCATTTTTAGTTGTAAATAGCCAGAGAGATGGCCATGGTTGTTGTCATAAGAAGAATTGATTGTCGAAGAGAATATGAGGTAGAGATAGGATTGTCGTGGTTGTCATGTGGAAAATAATAAAGGAGATGGAATTTGAATTTAATAATGTATTAACTTGGAAGACGATGAACACATATTATTTGTTAAGAGTCAAGGTTGTGTATTAAAGGTCTGAGTCATGATTGTTATGTGTTAAAGGTTGAGGTTGTCATGTATTAAACGTCGATGTTGGCATGTGTTAAGGGTCTAGGTCATGGTTGTCATGTGTTAAGGATCAAGGTTGTTAAGTTATAAGTTGTGGTTATCATGTGTTAAAAGTCGAGGTTGTTATGTGCTAAGTATCGAGGTTGTCTGTGTTAAGGGTCTGGGTTGTTATTGTCATTTATTAAGAGTTTAGGTTGTCATATGTTATGGATTGAGGGGCTGACTAGGGGATATGTGTTAAATCCATTCCGTCCATTCGGTTCATAATTTAATTTAACATTATGGACCAAAGAATGAGTTAAATCAAAAAATTTATGGTCCTTAAGAAGTTTTCAATGATAAGTTTTCAATCTCACTACTTTTTGTAGTGTGGTCCAATTGAGCTTTTGATATGGCTCATTTTTGGGCTCTTGACCTAAAATGATCTTTCAAATGAATGGACGGTGTGGATAAAATGCACATATCACAGTGGGCTCCATAGGACCATTCATAGGTAGCTAGCTCTTGCTGCCAAACTGCGTCACATCACATCGCATTGACCGGGTATCAAGCAAAAGCCTTTTATAGGAAGTTCTTACCACCGAAAGTTATATTTGGCCCACCGTGATGTTTGTGGGAAATTCATCACATCCATCCATTTTGGAAGATCATGTTAAGACATTTGACAAAAAATTTGACTGACTTGAACCTCGAGCTAGCCACACGACTGAAAAAGGTAGAAAGGATTGCCTACCATTTATACCATTTAAACCTTTCTGTTCTAGGCACCACTGAGATGTTTACATGCAATCCATGAGGATGAATTGAAAAAGTCCTTACCATGCAATCCCCGTGGCTCATGTGCTCAAAAAGTCCTTACCATGAGGATGAAATAATAATAATAATAATAAAAGATAGCCTCTCTTCTTCTTCTTTTTTGTTAGCTTGTTAGTACACCCCAGTGTGAATTTTTTTTTTGTTAGCTTGTTAGTACACCCCACTATCAGTTCACACTTCAGTGTTAGCCACCGCAACTAGCGATCAATACCAAGACCTCAGTGTTGAAATGAGGTCTTTCACTCAGTCTACCACTTGAGCTATGGATCAGGGTGTTAAAAAATAAAATAAAAAAGCCAATTCAAAACTTCTACAACCTCATGAATGTTTCAACCATGGGCCATGGTGATGTTTATATGTCATCCAACCTGTTCATAAGGCCACAGGGACATGGTTGAAGGGAAAACAAAAATATCAACTTCATCCAAAATTTATATTCTCCAAGAACATTTTAGGGGTAGGAGTTTTAATCACCACTATTTCATGTGGTATTTCATGTGGTGTGGTTTACTTAAACTTTGGATGTCATTCAATTTTGGGGTCATCACCTAAAATAAGCTGGCAAAACAGATGAACAATGTGAATAAAACACATACATCATGGTGGGCCATGATCCTATCACCATGTCTCCACCATGAACCCATGAGGCAGGATTTGACGAGGATACAAGACGTGCTGCCAATAGAGATAAGTAAGTTTGGTCTATAATCAGCTATAAGTAACTTTTTTACTTAAAAGTACTTAATCACTTTGGTTAATATTTTAAAAACAAGTTTTTCTACTTCTTATAAGTTTTTTTTTAAAACACACGCACACACTCATGCCGTAGTGGGATTTCACCACCTATGGGTACTCGAACCCTCAACCAGGTGTTGAAACTCCTAAGAGTCTACCACCCGAGCAATAGCCACTCTTTATAAGTTGAAGAGAAGCATCAGGAGAGACGAAAGGGAGGAAAAGCTGATAAATCTTCTTAATAAAATAGAAACTAATATAAATTACTAGTGGAATAAGTAGCTTATTTAAGCAGCTTAAGATCCAAAAAAAAAAAATCCAAATTTCCCCCGAGAAATAAATACAAATTAAAATATCAAAACGTCGTGTCAAACATGACCTAACCTGGCGTAGGATTCATGCAAACTAAATTTGTAGGGCCCGCCGTTTTACGGAGCCCAAAACAACCTGACCTCAGCAGCACAGCTCCCAGCCAGGGTTGGTAAAGGAACTGAACCGGAAGAAAGAATCCCCCGGTCAGAAGTAGTAATCCGGAAGACCCTAGGCAGAGCCTTTCGGCTGCTGGAAGAGGTAAGATGGACTTGAATTTTGATATGAAAAGACCAAGATAACCATTCCCAGTAGCCGCTTTCGTTGCGGAAGACGTGGTCTAAATTGGACTTTGAATGCGTACCTACCTAGTCTTGCCAGCGACAACCCACCAACGGCTCTACTTTTGGCCGCGAGAGAGGGGAACGGATTGGCTACTCCCCTACCACCAGCCCTGTGGCTAGTGGTCGGAGCTTTGTGTGGCCCACCATGATGTATGTGTTTAATCCATTCCGTTCATCCATTTTTACAGATCATTTTTGGGCTTGAATCCAAAAATTATAGGAATATAAATCTCAGGTGGACCACACCACAGGAAAACAATATTGATGGGATATCCACCATTAAAATCCTCCTAAGGTCCACTGTACTGTCTATTTGACATCCAATATGTTGATTAAGTCATACAAACCCAGATGAAGAGAAAAAACAAAGACCAGCTTGATCCAAAACTTTTATGGCCCCCGAAAAGTTTTCAATGGTCGAAGTTCATTCAACACTGTTTCCTGTAATGTGGTCCACTTGATATTGGTGTATCCCTCGGTTTTGGTCTCATACCATAAAATGATCTACAAAATTAGATGGACGGCATGGATGAAATACATACAACATGGTGGGGCCCACAGATCACCAGCCATTGGCTGGTGGCAGGGGGAGTAGCCAATCCGTTTCCGCGAGGGAGCAGAACATTCGGATCGCACGAGAGACCGGATCATCCGGACGTGGATTTGATACTACCCCTCCCTGTCCAAAGCTCGACACAGACAGGAGCTCTGAGGGGCCACCGTGATGTATGGGTTTCATCCACACCGTCCATCCATTTTCCCAGGTAATTTTAGGATATTAGCTCAAAATGAGGCAGACCGAAGCCTCAAGTCGACCAGACAGTGATGACAATGACACCCACCGTTGAAACCTTCTTGTGTCCACTTGAGCCTTGGATCTGCCTCATTTTTTAGCTTATATCCTAAAACGACCTGGTAAAATGGATGGACGGTGTGGATGAAACCCATCCATCATGCTGGTCCCACTGATCCCCTGCCTCTCGGGTCAGGTGGTGGTAGTAACCAATCCGCGTCCAGAACATCCAATTTCTATTTCTCAGTGAAAGCGTGGATTCAATGCGTAAGCAAGATCCAGACCATACAACAGGTAGACCTGCCCTGAACATGCACTAATGGAGAAAATTAGTCTGTTTGGTTCCTCTTGCAGGCCATAGATGCGTAGGAAGAACCGGTTCCACAAGCATATTGTCAACGCTCCACGCGTAACGGACAGTCGAGCAGTTGACATGTACAAAACTATCTTTTTGTGCCTCGAGTCGTAGACACGCACCGTACGGCCCAGAGAGATCCATACCATTGATCTGACGGGCCTCAACGTCGACAGTAAATCCACACCCCTAAAAAAAACCAAACAATCCTAACCTATTGATTGGCGGAGCCCACATCAAGCCGTGTATTGTAATCTTACAATCAGAAACATCCTTAAAGAATCAGACGAGGGACCCATCAGACCATGGCATGAACAACAAAATACATAGGCCGACTTTCCCAGCAGTAGAGGGAGCGGTGCAGATCACATACTTGAGTGGACGAACCAGTTACTTGGGCCACGGCATCTACACGTGTCCTGTTGCCAAGCTTTAATCCTTGCTCAATCCCGTATGATTAAATTAATTAATGCAACCTCAATATACAATTTCATTTAATACCCCATTTGAGATTTATGCTTTTGGATCGGAGAATTTCATCCATCTCTCATCTGCGCTTTTACTCTTCCTTGCAAGCCCATTTCAGCTTTTACACTATTTTAGGGGTGTTTGATATTTTACCCATTCTATGCAAATGCTGTATAAACACTTTCGTTTTAACTTTTAATATTTTTTAAGGCCTTCTTTCGTAGTAGAGAGAAACTTCAACACAAGATTTCCCCCTTCGCTCAGGATCATCTCCTTCCCAAATTACAACTCCCTCAAAACCCTCTCTGGCTTGCAAATTTAGTTGAGATGCACAAAGAGGATATGGGCCAGAGATCCAAGAGGCAGTCCATTGCACATGCCAGCTTGGCATTTGTGTGGGAGATCCGGGCCATTAGTAGGTCACGCCTGCTGGGAAAACTCCGGCCGTAGGCCACACCTGTAGAAGAAGAAAACCCAACAAAGCAGCGGAGGGCAACAGTCCATGACTCACATATACCCGCGCGTTCCCTGGTCCAAGGCGGGGACACGGGCCGACTGGCCCAAATCTCACACACATGGGACATTGTCACATGCTAGAGAACCACCTCTTAAATCCCTCTTCGTCCAAAATCACCCTTCAGCATTTCTCAATTTCGTTTTAGATTCACTCCGAGTAGTGTTTGGGGTAAGTGTCAAACCGAGGCAGGCTTTCAGCTCGTCGAAATTCAGAAACTTGCTGGGATAGGTTGGGAATGACTGGCAATGGAAAAACAGCAGTCAAACCAATGGAGCAGGGTATGATCAAAACTACATCGGGCAGACACGGTTGCTCACTGTTCTGACCCGACACCCACCCAGGCTGTTTTGGATGATTGGGGCTAGTTACCGTGGGACCAAGTGGTTTCCTGGTGGCCCCTGAGGTTCAGATTTATATTTTAACAGCAAAGTCCCGCTCGTTGGCCCGCCGATACAAAAGAGCCGATGCTTCCACCCTATTAAAAAACGAGAGACTGATTCATATGCATGAATAGCAAACTATGCAAAGCCAAACATAGAACAAGAAAACATTTCTCACCAGCCAGGATGAACAACGAATCTTCCTGTGGACAAAGCCCAATTCACCTGTACAAAATACAAAACCAGGGTTAGAATCAAAGCATGGGTAGTCTGCCAGGAAGAGACGGAGGGAGTCCATTGCATATGAATGGAAGAGCCTTGTGCCAATCATCATACAGGGACCACATCATGAACGTGAACTAGCCCAAACAGCAGGCTGGCCTGTTCATCGAGTGGGCACCCAGTCATGTTCAGTCTGGCCTGCCTGATGAATGACCCAGAAGCACTAGTTTGTCGCATTGGCAGGTATTGTGCCACAGAACTCCCATATCATGTATGGGTGACCCATTTGTTTGGTGGATCTGAAGACAGACATCTTTACATTACATAATGGAGTTCTCTTCTGCAAAGGGGAGGTGCAAATACC
Organism: Magnolia changhungtana; assembly: GCA_030180095.1. Classification (NCBI taxonomy): domain Eukaryota; kingdom Viridiplantae; phylum Streptophyta; class Magnoliopsida; order Magnoliales; family Magnoliaceae; genus Magnolia; species Magnolia changhungtana. The sequence continues at coordinate 2,385,862 of JASAUF010000382.1, forward strand.
TTATCGGTTCCGAGAGAATTAGCAACTACATGAGTGACCTGATCGTCAATCTGGGTAGTGCAGACAGCGCCGAATTGCTCGGCTGTCTGCCACAGTGGGTGTAGATGAGGGTTAGCTTCTCCCACTGGGAAAACCCGACTGAAGACTATTCTGCAACCGGCAAGAATCTTCCGCTGTTCGGAAGCAAGGATGTTTCTGACATCCACCTCATTTAAGGACCGGTGGGAGAAGAAGTTTGAGTGGATTCTCTCAATGACCTGTGTATCAAGGGAAAAGAAACCAATATCACAAGCAGGAGGAGCATACAATATTTAGCACCATTCAGGAATTCATCAGGCAGGAGCTGCAGTGAATATCTCATGGCCAGGAAAAAAAATCAGACCAGTATGCCCAATTTGGTGGACCACTCGTGCACATTTAATGCAGAAAGGTTGTTTGATGTATTTTGACTGTACATGTTTATTATGTGACACACCTGACAACTGGCCAGCCTCATTTTTGCACCAGGACAAGTGCATGGTGGGGACCTCCTGATGAATGGCTGGGATTTTGGACATGTTTCCCACACTTCATATGTGCAGTAAAAAGGATTCTCAATCCACTTCAAGCAAATGTTCTTCAAGCATTGCTTGCTTGTGTGTGCGTGCGTGCGTGCACGCGTGCGCATGTGTGTGTCTGTTTGTGTGTTGAACGATAAATCTTAGAGCATCCTACATCAAGCAAGAGAAACACACCGCCAAGGAGGATGCAAGTGTCCCATCTTCCGGCCTCTCATCGTGATCAATTTCGAGCAGCGAAGGGCCCAGAAGTCCGAATTGGCGTCTACTACAGGGAAAGTAAGTATATCTGTAATAGATTTTTCAAGGAAAAAAATATTAGATAGAAAAGAGACGTTTTACAGGGAAGAAGACATTGCCAAGGAAATATAAGATGATTGATTGAGCCTTCGTCCAGCCAAGCAAACTGTACATGCAGGCACCATCTTCTGGAAATATGATTCAAATGATAAAATGGCGGGCCACACGGTGGATGGAAGATACCCCAAAAACTTCCCTCATCAAGATGACCCTGTTCAATGTTACCCCATCTAATTGTGGAGTCATGGCTGCAGCTGGCCATTTCAATTGGATGGCTGGGATCAGCTGACAGGAGACATAAGACATGGCCACCCCATGTGGGCCCACACAATAAATGGCAAAGATTGCCGGAAGGTGGGTCCCACCTGTACCATTGCTGGGTCAAGAAAAAAGCATCATCTCTCTATCATGCATCACATTAATCCTCAAAGATGTTAGATTAAGGTACCTCTCCACGACAATCAAGTTTAGTTTGTTATGCGGCCAGACTCTTACAGAATCATCTATGATCACCACAGCTGATTCCATACCCAAAACTCCATCTAAATCCTTGCTCTTGGGCACCCTCTCATCCCCATCAAATGGATCACCATCATCTCCCCTCGAGAGAACCCGTCCCGCAAACAGAGCCCCTGTGGGGTCCAGCACCTTCGCCATCTCCGTGGCGTAGAACTTGTTCCCCATTGTGTAAAGATGCAGCTCATAAAGCTTACTAGCCTAGAACAGCCATGGAAAACACCAAGGCCTTCAAAAATACTGAGAGAATACCAGCAGTTAATATAACCAACAACACAAGCACTGCCTGAAAACATACCTTCTCAAGAAAGTTCCAAATTCCTGGCCTCAATTTGGTCCACATTCCCATATGGGGAAATCGGAACAGATGCCTCTGTTGCTTTTCGCGATCTTGCTCTTCTTTCTTTCTCAGTATCTCTTCATGCACCGCATCAACTTCAACAAACTAAAGAGGTAGTAGAGAGACAAATTAAAGACATGACTGTAGTATTTTGTAGGCATGCCCTCTTTCATACAACAGATCTCAAAAGACCATATACCTTGGCAGAATTAAGGAGCGTGTGGTCCAGATCCAAGACAAGGCAGAGCTTCCCTGCAGCAAACATTGTGTTCTGTTCGGCTATCCTTCTCGCCCTCTCTTTTTGGAGAGCAGCTCTCTGATGGTCATCATACCCTTCAAATAGATGTTCAACATCGCCCCATGGGTTCGATGGTTGGGACGAGGCCATCGAGCTCTCTTCGATCAAACCAGTGGCACTTTGCTGATGATTCGGATCCATGGGAACCCTGACATCCACCTTGTCTATCTTGCTCGGCATTGGTTGGGCATCGACCCGAGAAACTGTTGGGGATGGACTACTATTCGTCATTTGGGAGTTAGACAAAATAGCAGCAATATTCTTGAGCTTATTGGTGAACTGCGGAGCAATGTCAGGCAGGGAAGCAGATGAAAGCGAGCTCATGACTGCATGCTCGCCTTGCTCCCGTACTGTTAAATTGTCCTCTCTACCCTGAATGTTTGATGGAAGAGGTCCATTTGTTTTGGACTGATCAGATCCCAAGCTCTCATTCTTATGAACCATGTTATTGTGGAGAATACGGCGAGGATCACGAGGTTTCATGCGGACTTTTCCCCCTTCACTCTGAGAATTATATGGGTAAGTTAAATGATCATGAGCCTAACTACAAAATGAGAACAAAAGGAAATTGCAAAGTCCAATAAGCTTTGAATATTTTGAGAATTTAAAGCCTCGAATCTCTAGTGCCCTAACTACCACGTCATTTACAAAAAAAGTTAATAATGGTTAAGGAAAAAAAGAAATAACCCAGTACGTGGGACTCCAAAGAAAATTTCCTTAACGTCATGCCACAAAGAATATCCGCCTTGAGACAGCAAAAATTCTGGACCTGATACTATATGCATGAATTGATAGAAAGAACATGTTTATTGCGGATATTTAAAAATCATATGCAGGATCATTTCACCAGCCAAATCACAAAACGAACCTTTTTTCTAATCAACAAAATGAACATAAATCTCTCGCACTCAAAATCGATAAAAAGATACCCAAGCACATCAACCATTCAACGATGTGTATATGGGGTAGTGTTTTTTTTTTTAATGCGCAAAACATTAGATGCATGCAGATAAAATAAGCGAAACCTAAGTTGCACCCAGGAGAAGATAAACGCATCAGAGATTCTAAAATTCCATTTTCTAGATTTAGCAGCAACACCACAGCAGAGAATCCTAAGTTACACCCAGGAGAAAATAAACAAAATAAAATGCGAGAAAACAGAATCAACTTCATGCAATTATTGTAAAACTCAGAAAAGACCCAACACTCCAGAGCAAACACTTCAATAAACCATGTAGTAAAGCTTACCATTGAAGCTGTTTGGGATTGATTGTGAGGTTTCCCTGCATGTCTTTGATCAGCTTCTGAGGGCTTCAAACAAGTAGCATTTCCTGATGAAACCGACCCAGGTAATAGGTTTGAGCTGGAAGTTTGCATGGCAGGCTGACCCAAATCAGTGGACTTTTGCCGAGCCTCCACTGCTAATCTCTCTTTTTCCATCTTAATCAGATGCATAAGCATCGCAGGGTTCACATTAATGTCCTTCAACAAAGGAGGCAAAGAAACAGCAGGACCAGTACTTGTCACTGGCAGCTGCTGGCTTCCAACATTTGTTCCATTGAAATTAGCATTAGTATGTTGTTGTTTGTTAGAAACTTCTCCATTTTCTGATTTTCTTACATCAAGTTCCATATTGTCTGTCAATCGTTCCTTATTGCTAGGCTGAGTACCAAGGATACTGCTCTCCTCCAACCTGCCTCCCCTTCCAGATGCCATCCCCACATCTCTAGGAACTCCAGATTCTGTTAAACCATTTCTTTGCCTTTTTAAGGTTTGACCATCAGGCGCAGACTCTTCGACAACCTTATGCTTCCTTGAACTTATCACCCCTCCGAGAAGTTCGTTTTTAGGTGCATTATTCTCAATAAAGAGTGGCCGTCTGTTAAGATCAAAAGCACTCGCATCTGAGTTCGCATACCTAAGCCTAGGATCTCGACTCTTTATTGGAGCTTTTAAAATGGGTTCTGATACAGGACCCAACTGAGCAACTGTTCTACCAGGAACTGGTCCTTGTCCACTCAAGCCATTGATATGGGCACCGGTAGATACAAGGGATTGGAATGGAATAGATGGATTGACAGTTCTAGCATTTCCAGCTGCAGAAGAACTACCCAGCTGAGCAACTGTTTTGACAGGAACCAGTCCTTGTCCACTCAAGCCACTCATAAGGGCACTAGTAGATACCGGGACCTGAAATGGTATGGATGAACTTGCAGTTCTAGAATTACCAACAGCAGATGAACTAGAGACTTCGCCATGAGAATCACCATCATCATTGTCACATTCTTCTGAAGGAGTTGGGCTCGGGAGCCGGTTACTCAGAAAAGATGTCCGGCCAAATTTCTGTTGATAGCTGGAAACAGCTTTGAGGGCATCTGTCACATAGGGATGCAATGCACCATCTTCAGTTTCCTCTTGCCTGGCAGTTGCTGAACGGGTCATAACATCTACAACACCTTGCAGTTTCTGTTTAGGCAATGGCGGTGGGTTTTCACGGGTGGGTGAAGGAAGGCTACCTTCATCATAGTCTACATGAGGATTGATCAAGAGACCAAAATCTACTCTACCTCTAGAGCTGAAGGGCAGTTCAGGTTTCATAGCATCTGGACCATTTTTTGCATTACTGCCACTGATTGAAATAACTGATATCGGCTCCAAAGGAAGTTTTTTCGATGAAGTCAAACCATCATCACCAGAATTTTCTGATAAAATACCTGGACCATTCAAATTACCATCATTCAAGGTGTGAATCTCTTTCTCTTTATCAACAGTACCCGAAGGCCCAGAATCCAAAACCAGGGACTGCATCATGGACTCTATCTGTCAGGATGGAAAACAACTAATTCAGTCTATCACATCAACAACACACCCTCTCAACATAACAGTATCAAATAAAACAAAAATCAGACCTCTCTTATCTGCTCAGGCAGAAAAAGAGCAGGATCTTGTTTCTTTATCAGCACAAACAACCTATAATAAAAACACCACAAAAAAATAAAATAAAAAAGGAGAGAGGAAGAAAGATAAGTATTCAAAACACATGGCAGCAGAAATTCAATAACAATACAACAAGCTTGGGGAAAAACCTTGATAAATCTTCCTTATACTGTTCCTGTTGCTTCAAGCTTGCTGAATGAAACACCTTCAACAAAACCCACATAAGATTTCACATCAGAAATCGAAGAAAGACAAATCAAATTTTCAAAGATACCCTTTTGGGAGTGAAGTAGAAATTTCATCTTACTGAATGAACAGCTTGAATTCTAGTAAATGTCTGTCCAACGACAGCATCTAACGCTGGAACATGGTTCTCGGAAATGATTAACTGCAAGCTTTCCAAAACGGTCCGAATTTGGGAACATGCACCATGAAAAGATCTACAACAAAATCAACCAACAAAATCAATCCTATTAATCACATCAAACCAATTTAGTGAATTTTTCATCTTCATTGAAGGAAATAGTACTCTGTTCGAATCAAACTGCCATTGATTTGCTTTTAGTATGGTTTTAAAATCCAAGATCCAAAAATCATCAACCGGAAACTTACTTCTCTGCTTCTTTCGTAGTTACAGTCTTTAAATCTTCCGAAATTGAGTTAATACGCTTCAAGAATTCCATCTCTAACAATTCCTTCTCAGAATTATTACTTATATTAGAATTATGAGGTGGATTTCCTTCTTCCAATTTCTTAACATCAACATCCGATTCCAAATCAATCTCTCCCTCCTCCAATTCCCCTTCCTCCTTCTCTCCCATGTCCTCATCATCGCCAGTGACATCAATCACCACGCTAGAGGGCTCCTTCTCTGAATTTGGTACCAGATTTGACGGTGCCGATCTCATCGATCTCACCTCACCAGGTCCAAAGCCCCTCGTCAGGATCTCATTCAAAGGCTTGTTCTGCACAGCGCTCATCCAGGCAAGATTGTAAAGGCCTGATTGAGGATAATTACTTGGATAATTATACCAAGCCCTAGAATCTGCCCTCGGTTTCGAAACCCTAGATTCCTGTTTAAAATCCTCTTCGGAGATTTCTTGGACGATCGTAGATTCCTGCTTAAAATCCTCAGCGGAGATCTCCTCGACCGAGCTTTCGGAGATCTCTCCCTCTTCAATGTCGAGGGGGACAGGTCCGTCTTTTGCCATTCGAGCTAGGGTTTTCTCCTCGGTAGGGTTCAAGAAGCAGCGATTCGATCCAGCGATGCGCATAAGTTCGACGGCCGCGATTTATGGGTAGAAATGCAACAGAATCAAGCGATCTAAGGCAGGGATCTTCAGAATATCAGATCTCAGCCGTTAAAGTGGTTTTCCTCTCAGATCTGAGCAATTGTATAGGGGATCTGACAGTCAAAAAAAGCTGGCTTCAGCAAGATCTGATGAACGCTGTTAAAGTAGGGTTTTCTTAGTCGATCTGAGAGATTTTAGAGGCGATCTGGTGGTAAGAGATCGCGGATTTAAACAAGATCGGGATCGTTCTGGAAGATTTGATGTCGAGGATCGGATAATAGGTGTTTGAAGACGTGGAATCCCGTTTCGTTTGCTGAAAACGTAGCTAGGAATGGCAGCCGATCGAGCTCGAAAGAAGGATGATAACACCGGAAGAAAAACAAAGAGGCAGACGAGAAAGGAAGGGATAGTCAAATTTATATCTGAGAAGGAGAGTAGAGATCGGTGATTTTGAATCTCAGCCGTACACGTCAGCAGTCCGGGGCGCTCGGTAATTTCGTAAAGCAGAGATCCACCGGGACTCTTTATTAGTGGTGGGCTTTCTTTAGAGCGTTCTCTTTGCGTCTGTCGCGACTTAGAACCCAGCAAAAGTCGTCGCCCACTGGGGCCTACATGCTGAGATTTTCTGATAATCGGAACCGTTTATCTTCTATTTACAGCCATCAAAAATAAATTTTATGATAATTACCATTATTTATTAATTAATAATTTTGAAATTTAGATTTGAATCTGATCCATCAAAACTTTCTTCATTTTGTTCTGTATTCATCTGCAGATATCCATGGTAAAGATCATCCATTCAGTGCAATTTTCATATGTAGTCCTTATAGAATAGATTCCAGAACTTGGACGGTTGAGATCATTATACCCATCAGCATTAGGACCCCCGTGGGAAGCGACACACGTTAGATCCTGACTCGCGACAGGCTAAACGATTTCTCATGCTGAAAAATGCTCCAATGCTTCCGGCGCACTATAAATTATAGTGCTCCTACTTGTAATGGACAATTATAGGGTCCAATACATTGATCTGGACTGTTCATTATGTCTACCACATAGATCATGGGCTATGGTACTGACATTAAAACTACCTGAAAATATTATCATTTGATCGATCGCCTTTAATTTGAACGGTCAAGTTCGTTTATATAAAAATAGGTCAAATCAACAATTTGGTCCATCAATTTGTTAGTGAACATCATAGATTACCTATGATTATAAAGAGCATATTTTTAAGGGAATCCTAACCGTCCCATCCATTGGTTGGAAAAAGAATGCTGCATAAACTAATTCGTTAGAGAGGATCTATTTAACCATCAGATCAGTGCAATTTTTTTCATTGTGCAACATGAAATATTTTCTGAAATTAATGGACAGTTCAGATCAATTGATTGTGCTGTCCAAATGAAATAATACAACTGGAAGCACTATAACCTATGGTGCTCTGCGCACCTGGAGCATAGCTCTTTTATCCGGCGGATAGTAATGTTTATCTACAAATTATAAGACATTCGCGCGAGGGGATGCTTAAGAGACTATTCTCGGTACGAGAGCCAATTGGAATGGGTCCTGGCCATCCATCATATGTGATCCTCTTTGAATATTTAAGGGCTTGAAAACTGAAGAATTTCCACCAATGCTTTGTTATTTCATGTATCATCCCCTTTGTGACATACACGTGTGGCCCACCCGATGTGTATACCGTATTGAATTTACCGAAATTTTATAAAGGTTTATTGACGATGGACCAGGCTGATGAACGGTCTGGATGTATCATAAATATATTACATTAAAACAATTTCCGCAAAGCAACACTTCAGTTTCTACTTTTGCGAATTCCTTGTCAATTTCACTGTTCCTGCGCAGGTATCCAGCTCGCCGGATCTCACATTCTCACTCACCGGAGGACGCGGATTTCCTGCGAAACCCTTTCGCAGGAAGTTACTGCGTAAGATTCCGCGTGGGTGCGACTTAGATGTTTGTGAGAAATCCAACCCCTTTATCTGTTTTTGAAGCTCATTTTATGACGTGAGATCGAAAATAAGGAGGATCCAAACTGAAATGGGCGCACGAGAGGAAACAGAGGAGATTTAGTGACCACCGTTGAAATATTTATATGTCTATAAAAGTTTTCAACGACATAAATTTTTGATTTTTTAGATTTATCTCAGCGAAAATGACCTTATAAACGGTTTAGATGGCATAGAAACAGCAAGGTGGAGCCTAGTAAGGTTTCAACTGTAGGAATTCCTTTCCCCACTGTTTCATCTCTTATGGCCCTTAGTTTTGGATCCTCCTGATTTTTGGTACCATGTCTTACAATGAGGTCAAAAAGTGGATGGACGTGTTTGATTTCTCACAAACATCGCAGTAAGCCCCACCTTGAATCCTTGCGCAGGAAATCCGTGTCCCTCACCGGATTGTTAGTTATCGCCACTTACCACGCACGCCGTACACGTGGCATTATGGATAGAGTGCCCACAAACAATCTTACTGACTCGATTATCATAACCGTCCAAATAAGGACACAAAAATCTACAGTAAAAAAACGCTTGTCACTGCTTAATTGGACGATTAAAATCCCAGATGCATCCTGCTTAATTGGTTCTTTATTTTTTCCATGTTTTTTCGAAATTTTCTTTCAACCAGTTATCAATTGGGACTAATTTTAAAATATTTAGAAGTATTTAATGAAATGATAATCACATACACTATATTTTTTATTTTAAAGTGTAGGTGGTTTAATATAAAATAAAAATAAAAATAAAAAAAATAAAAAATTGAAAAAAAAAAGTTAAATTTTTTCTAATACGATGTTGCATTTCAGACATGAAATTAAACGAGTACAAGGGTTGGTATATTGCTTTGCTAGGTTCTTCTCAATTTTGAAAAAATAAAAATAATTTTAAATTAAATTTTAATAAAAATAATAATTCAAACATTAATATTTTTTTAAATCTCCTTTTAATTAACTATCAATTAAAACTAGTTTTAAAGTATTTAAGAATACCTGATGAAATGATCATTATATGCACTTTAAATGTTATACATTCAATTCCAATATGTTTATATTGGTTCAATCATATTATATACAGCTTAAAACGCTGTAGAATGGATGAATGTCTTCTTTTTTTTACCATTTCTAAAGTTTCCGTTAAAAATCCAATCATTTTCTCATTGTTCTCCCTTAAGATTTAAAAAAGTGCAATATTTTGAATATTCGTTCTGCCTTGACTCATGCCAACACGTCAGGCACGCACATAATCCAACTCATCTGAAATGTTGTACTTCAAAGGGCTTAGTAAGCACGCGCCTGCAATAAAGTCATGTTCATGCAACTCATATGCCAGCATGGCATGATAAATTGGAGATCCAATCCATTAATAAGAACTGTAATTTTTTATTGATGCCCTAATCCAAGAACCCGATTAATCCACCAGTCAGATAGGCCACCATATATTTCCAATATTGGAGCCCAGATGTTGAGTAGACCAGATTTGTTTTTGGGAAAAACGTGTCCAATATTGGATGGATTGGATTTCGAACCTATGTACCATTCTGGCACATGTATGGCATGAACACGAGCTTTATTGCACACGCGTGAGTCGCTTAGCAAAGTTATACATGCAGATCAATTAGCGAAAAATCAGCGGACGCGGATTGCGTCCAACCCCCGCCCGGACGGTAATCCATCCGGGCATGGCTCTGTGGGGCCCACCGTGATGTAAGTGTTTTATCCACCCCGTTCAATGCTTTTTTCAGATAATTTTAAGATGTGGACCAAAAAATGAGCGGGTCCACCCCGCAACCTCATTGGTCCACTTGTACAGACTGCCACGTAGGTAGTTTTTATTTTAAAAAATAAATAAAATTTCCGTCTGAGCTTCCTAACGGCAACGGGGACGCGGATTGCGTCCTACCCCCGCCCGGACGGTAATCCATCCGGGCAGGGCTCTGTGGGGCCCACCGTAATGTAAGAATTTTATCCATTCCGTTAATCGGTTTTATGTGATTATTTTAAGATATGAGCCGAAAGTTAAAGTAATTTCATGGCTTAAGTGGACCACAAATTGGGGATTAAACTTCCACCATTAAAAACTTCCTGGGAGCTAGAGAAGTGTCGGATCAAGATGAAATTTGTGTTTTCACCTCATCCAAGTCTGCATGACCTTATTAATAGGTTGGGTGGTAAAAAAAACATCACGGTGGCCCTTAGAAATGTTTCAACGGTGGGTGTCATTATCACTACAGCTTCCTTTGATGTGGTCCACTGGATCTGCATATCTGGTTCATTTTTTGTATAATAACTTAAAATGATCTGAAAAAAGCAATTAACGGTGTGGATAAAATACTTACATTACGGTGGGCTCCACAGAGCCCTGCCCGGACGGATTACCGTTCGGGCAGGGGTAGGACGCAATCCGTGTCCCGGCAACGGCAGCCATTAACGGTGCTTTCCATTTTCGTTCTCCGGAGATTTTTACATGAGATTCTTCTCCCGTCGTCGATTCTAATTTCAAATTCCTTCTTTTACAGATGGATTCGATCAAAGCTCTTGCCGGAAGAAAAATCCTCTTCTTTCTTTTGACAATCGGAGGCCCCTCCTTCCTCAATCTCTTTCGCTCATTTTTCATCATTCGATTCACGACAAGCTGCCCGTCGATAGTCGATTTTGGCACATTGAAGTCTATTTCGTCCATTCATCCATGGAAGATTCACTCCATCTCACAAGTATTTATTTATTTTATATTTTTTATACAGTTTATTTATTTTATATATTTTTTTCGTCCGTTCAATATCCTTTGTTGTTTTTTTTTTTTCCAAGGCTATAGCCATTGAAGAATTGGTTGTATACATCTGAATTGGTTGTTAAAAAAATGGACTTCTATCTATATTTGACCCCAATACGAGAGAGGGCATTCTAGTTTTGAATGTTGTTGTTGCTTATAAGAAAATTGTTAGACATCAATCTGTCCATGATAATCTGCAAGCACCACGCCAACATTGTCATGGAAAATTCCTCCTGCTTCAAAACATTAACAAGAAGGATGTGTGAAGTTGCATTTTTAATGTCGACTTTATATGTGTTATTACACTACTCAGTTAACATCTGAATTTTATTCCTGAATTGTCAAGTTGAATTTGTCAGGACTTAAACTTCATACATTCAAAGTTTAACTAGGTGGTAGATCATGTTGGTACATTAGAAGGAATCCATGGGAAGATATTGTTCTTGTTTGTTTAGGAGTCTTTCATAAACTAGTGTTCTTACATATCAAGCCTATTGAAGTTCCCACAGGCATCTCTCGATTTTGCACCTTAATAAAATCAGCAAGCTCCCACTGGCATCTCACGATTTTGCCCAGCCAATGACATTATTGGAATCCCTTCAATAATGATCCTATCGAAGTTATGGTTGACCGCTAATTTAATTTGCTTACAGTAAAGCCACAGCTTAGAGTTGCCTATACCTAACAGACTGCTAAATGCAAACAAAGAATTGTTGGATTTTTAGCCTGCGGAATCACACAGATCTAGATCTAGGGTAGCAATTTAATGGCGACAAGCACATACAAGAGAACACACATATTTAACGTGGAAAACCTTTGTGGGAAAAAACCACGGCACAAAGCGACAGATCTCCACTATGAAAATAGAAACTACAAAGAGAGAGGACTTACTCGATTCGAACAACCTCGAATCTCACCCTTGCTACACCCTTTGATTTCCCTAGAACCCCTTTAGAAAGCCTTAGAATTTTTTCTCATACCCTAGAAAAATCCTAGGGACACCTACTTATAGTTTAGGCAACTTTCTTTTCGCATCCTTGTTGTGAAAGGACTCAAAATCCGCAATCCGCATAAAATCGCGGAATGAATTTTCGTAACCACGACTGGTCGAGCCAAGGCTATGACTGGTCGTGGGACCCCCTCGACCAGTCGAGCCATCCCTTCGACCGGTCAAGCAGATCGGACACCAAAATACATAAGTCGCAGGACTTTGAGTCGAGCCGGCTATGACTAGTTGAGCCGCCCCCACGACCGGTCGAACCTAACCCACGACCGGTCGTGCACGTTCAGATTTAAGACATATAACAACAATCTCCACCATGTCTTTAATCTTGAACTATGTAGCTTCTTGACCTCTTCTCTTATTTCTGTATCACATTATAACTTCTTGTGCACACTCCGTCCTTCTTTTACGTCATCGCCAAGCTCAGAGAAGTTACACAGAACTTGAACTTCTCTAAAGGAACGATCTAGGTGAGCATGTCTGCCGATTCAAAATCCACAAGTTCAACCACCTTTGCTCCTGTCTTATCAAAAGAAAAGACGTAGTCTTCTTACCATCTCACCGCTACCCAATATTGCTTACCGGGGTACTTGCTCACAACACTGATAGCCTGTGAAATAATCGGTCTAATCCAGACCATGGCATACACTGTCAACCGCATTCGAATAAGGCTCATGAGATATCCCGCTTTTCCTCATCTGTTTTGGGATATGTCCTGAAGAAAACTTGAGGAGAGACATGTAAGAAACGCTCTCTGGCTTTACCGGGCTCATCACATCCTTGATCACTACCTACACACAAGGTATTCCTCCTGTGATTACCACAGCCTACTCCTTCTTCAGTTTCAATGCCAAGAACCATCTTTGCAGCCTCCCGATCCTTCATCCATGAAAGAATCAAACCACTGCCCAGGCGACAGGTTGAACCACGACCTCCTACAAAGTCTTTTCTCAGCCCATTTAACTTCAAACTGCTCTAGTTGCTTTATGTAGACCTGCTCTTCACTTTTCCTTGCAGAAGTGCAGACTCCATATCCATCTTTCCAGCTCAAGATTACATTGGCCAACCAGCACCAATCACGGATCTAATAGACACCTGCTATACCGTTTGCGCGAATATCTCTGAGAAGCCGATCCCTTCTCTCTGAGCATAACCCTTCACTACTAACATCGCCCTGTATCTATGTTGTATTCTCCTGAAGATCCACCTGCATCCAACCAATTTTCGGCCCACTGGAAGCTCCACCCGCTCCCATATGTCAGTTTGGTACAACGAATCCATCACATCGTCTATAGTTACCTTTCACTTCTCAGTACCAGGCTCACCTAGAGCCATTTGAGTAGAAGATAAATCCCCTGTGATATTGGAGTCGTCCATGTACCTCGCCGATATCCTGCGATTATGTCGTATGATTCTTCTCACAGGTGACTGCTCCACCTACTCTGTATCCCTGTCAGCACGTCTCAGCCTTCCTACCCTGCCCGCTCAAGTGGTCATGCCTAACATGCCACACACGTGCAGAGGTGAAATATGTTACATCCACAGTAGCTACACCTTTTGAAGTGCTCTCAATCAACCTGTACAAGTTACCCAGTCATTGTGCTTTCATGATTACCCGTGCCCCCTTAGATACCTTAAGGGCACCATTAATACATGTGTACTTGCATCCTTTTACCTCAAGCACACCAAGAGAAATCAGATTCTGCTTCAGATCAGGAACGTGCCTGACATCAGTTAAGGTAAGCTCCACCCCATCAAACATCCTGATGCGTACCGTACCAACAGCCACAACATTACAGGCAATGTCATTGCGCATAAATACCTGTCCACCATCGCACTCCTTGTAGCTGGTGAACCAACTCCGATAAGGAGTCATGTGAAAAGATGTCCCTGTGTCTAGCATCCACTCGTCCTTACGATCATTGTATGACCATCTGAGCGAAGACACAGATAAAACATCACCATCACATCCATCTGACGTGGCAGCGTTGGCTTCCCTGCATGAAGCCTCAGAATCTTCCCTCTTCGATTTAGGATTTTCACAATCCTTCTTCACATGTCCTTCCTTCCCACAATTCCGACACTTTACCTTTCCTTTGCCCTTGCCCTTGGATTTGAATCTAGAACCTGAAGAACATGTACCTTGTTCAGAATTCCTACCAACTGTAAACAGTGCATCAGAAGATGTCCCCATGTCGCTGTTTAACTGTCTCATAGCCTACCCTTGAAGGGCTGAGATAACGGTGTCGACACTCAGGGTTTTATTCATGCTGCACATAGTGTCCTTGAATGACTCATACGACGTCGAAAGAGAATTCAGCAACATACATGCTTGTTCTTCATCTTTCATTACTTCCTCCATATCCAGCAATTTGCAAACTAATTTATTAAAGTTGTTGATGTGAGCCTCCAGATCTCCACCCTCTGTCATCTTAAAGTTATACCATTACTACTTCAAGTGCATACGATTTTCAGATAATTTTTTCGCATAGACATCCTTTAACTTCGCCCATAACTTAGCCGTAGTTTTCTTCCTCATGACGTTGTAGAGAACCTCATCCGTGAGACATAAATGGATCGATAATAAAGCCTTTTTATCAAGAGTATTTCACTCATCATCAGTCATGGTAGACTTTAGCTCCTCAAGAGTACCATCTTCGCCTTACTTGATTAAGGAACTCATCATCTTGATTTTTCATAACTCAAAATTATTTTTCCCTGAGTACTTCTCAATCTCATACCTAGCGCTCGCCATTATTACTAATCCCTCAGATTCATATCTATGCCCCAACGATTGCTCTGATACTACTTGTTGGGATTTTTGGCCTGCGAAATCACACAGATCTAGATCTAGGATAGCAATTTAATGGCGCCAGGCACATACAAGAGAACACACAGATTTAACATGGAAAACCCTTACGGGAAAAAACCACGGCACAAAGCGACAGATCTTCACTATGAAAATAGAAATTACAAAGAGAGAGGACTTACTCGATTCGAACAACCTCGAATCTCACCCTTACTACACCCTTTAATTTCCCTAGAACCCCTTTAGAAAGCCTTAGAATTATTTCATATACCCTAGAAAAACCCTAGGGACACCTACTTATAGTTTAGGCAACTTTCCTTTCTCATCTTTGTTGCAAAAGGACTCAAAATCCGCAATCTGCACAAAATCGCGGAACGAATTTGCTTAACCACGACTGGTCGAGACGAGGCTACGACTGGTCGTGGGACCCCCTCGACGGGTCGAGTCATCCCTTCGACTGATTGAGCAGCTTGGACGCCAAA
The DNA here is from genome assembly GCA_030180095.1 of Magnolia changhungtana. Lineage (NCBI taxonomy): Eukaryota > Viridiplantae > Streptophyta > Magnoliopsida > Magnoliales > Magnoliaceae > Magnolia > Magnolia changhungtana. The sequence continues at coordinate 2,401,186 of JASAUF010000382.1, forward strand.
ATACATAAGTCGCTGGACTTTGAGTCGAGCGGGCTACGACTAGTCGAGCAGCCCCCACGACCGCTCGAACCTGATCCACGACCGATCGTGCACGTTCAGATTTAAGACATATGACAACAAGAATCACCCAGTCAATTCCTGATAAATCCCCAATTATAATACTTTAGTCAAGATATTTTTCTTTCAAGCCATCATGACACCTGACATGTTCTAAATATTCTGAATAAAAGTTTGATAGCTTGGGCATTACACCAAGGTCTCTTGATATTCTTGTTAGAAGCTCTCCTGTTTGTAGGGATGTTGCCTTGTCATAATCTCAAGCAGGTCAGCAGTTAACTCAGGTGAGATATGGCCTCTGCATTGACTTATATTCCTGCATTTCACATTTATATTGGTTCCTGAAAATGTGTTGATCTTAGGCATTGTCGTGCACGGTACATCTATGCAACCAAAGCCCTCCACTTTCCTATGGCTTTCTCGGCTTGGAAGGATGAGTTCCGGCATTCAAGTGATTATCCACAATGCCCTCCCACATCTCATCCATTCCATCGCTTTTGCCAATTGGGGTATGTCTGTATGATGTAAAATCTGTTCATCGATCACCTCACTTTGGATTTAAGACATAACTGTGAACTGTTTGCTTCCTGCTTATATAGATAAAAACATTTATGGATCTACCCATTAATTTGGTTTTATTGGCATAGGATGACACACAAAATGTCCAAAGTGATTTAGCTCTAAAATACCCTTGAAATGATCAAATTGGCCCTCAAGCTATTCACACAGTCAACATACGTATGTGGCCCACCAGATGCACTGCTTGGATATCCCACACACATTTGCTTCTGTACTAAGCAAAAATCTCATTTTAGATACAAAGCTAAGTGAGTGCGTGTGAATGCGATTATTTAATAGAATATTTGAACTTGCTAAATTGGCTTCTTATTGTTGTTTTCCATTGCATTTTGCAGACAATTCCTGGAGCAACTGTCTACTATGTCCAAAATATGTGAGATCTATTCTAAATCTCTGTTTCTTGATTTCTCGCATGTGGTCCAAAATATGTTGTTAGTTTGAAACCTAAATGACTCGTCTTCGATCTGAACAAAAGGATAATCTTCACTTTAAGTTTTCAATTGCCTCTTTTTCTTACATTGTGACCGTAGCTACTGTTGTGGTTTGCAAAACACCAAATGCAATTTGCATGCAACAACATATGCCAACCTGGCAGCCATGGACCCATGGGACTGATGGATCCAAAACTAGGCTGGTATGCCCTGCGAATGAGTGTGGGAAAATCTTTTTCAACTAATCGGGTTTCCCACATGAATGGAAACAATGGACAGTAGAAAAACTTGATGACTTGACCAGTCTATTTTTGGGCCAATCTAATTGAGTTATCAAGATGTCACTACCCTGCTATGGCAGTGTAGATCTGATGATTCAATACAACTTGCTGTTGGAACTACACATGGTTACTATCTTAAAATTCCAACAGTTGTTTCAGATAATAGATGGTTGCCATTCAAAAATTATCCGTTGATGTGAATAATTAATTCAGACAGTCTGATCATCTAATGGGATAAAAGTGGTCCCATTGATGGTCAATTGGCACTGAGAGACCATCAGATTGCAAATCAAACCCAAATCAGGCTCATCTGAGGGTCCTGTCAAACACCCAACACTCCAAATTACATATCTAGACCATGGCAAGGGCTCAGATTAATATGATGGAAGATCAATACCATATTAACAGCTCTGATAGATACCCAAGATGAGATAGACAGTCCTCAGTTTTTTTGTTTTTTTTTTTTGTTTCTGCTTACTTTTTGGGCCTCTTTCTAGGTACTAAACAAGTGTTTCAATAAAATGAAATTGGTCCTGTTTGCAAGCCGATGAAGTTAGCTTTAAAAGGGGCTGGAGATCCGTTTGTAAATCTCAGTCTCTTGATAAGCACTCTACACATAGCCACATGGGCCAACCTAGCAACCATAGACATTCATGTGGGACCCAAGGCATTGATGGATCCAAAACTAGGCTGGTGTGCCCTGCAAATGAGTGTCCTAGATCTTGGTTGTCAATCACCACATAACAACAATTGCTTGTCCACACACCATCCAGCAAGAATGTGGCAATTAGAACTCAGGCTATCACCGTTAACCAGTCAACAGAGAAGAGAGGGGAAATCTTATGCAAATTCTGTAGCGATTTCAATCGATGGAAATGTGGTAGCCCAGAGGGGGGCTTTGCTGCTTCATGTGGGGATCGATATGGACTTCATTCGGTATGGCTGTTTTTGCAGGATATATTTATGACCGAAATTTATTTTTAGATAGTGTAACTCAGATTATGAGTGTACATACTATTTTATTAGCTGACCTCTACGCATGGCAGGGTGCTGCTGACAAAGGTCCTCTATATGGCATGGGTTCTGGTTATTGGGGTGCATTTGAGAAGTTTGGCCTCGGGCGTCGCTGAAATCCGTTGTTTTTTTTCCTCCTGCTTTTCCTTATGTCTCGATCTGTAAATTTTTTGTCCATTATGTAACCTTTCATTCTCAGGATGCTTGTAAATGGGGCTGGTTGTAAATGATTTACAGGTTGTATTTGAATTCTAATTTAAGCTCATAAAAATCTTCTGATCTAGAAGATTCAGCCTAGCAGAATTTTTAATTATTTCTTCTTCTTTTTTCTTTTACATTATAAATGATTTACTGCTGGTAAAAGATACAACGACGCCCCCTTTTAGCGGCACGTGTCCTACCGCCGATAATTCTTATACCAACAGTTTTTAGGACATTTAGGGGCGGTTTTTGACTAGCAGTAAAGCCCGTTTTCCTTGTTGTGTCACCAAAATCAAGATTAGGCTTAATCCCAATTTTGCAGGTAAATAGATTGATTTGAGTACTAGGGACCTTAAACAAGACCTTCAACTGCAAGCTAGCCAGGATCAGACTTGCATTGAGGTCTTTAGAGATCATCTTGATATGTGAAGGTCATGACTATGCATTTGATCATTTGTGATTATATATCCAGTGGGCCATCACCTAGTAAAAATTGCATTGAATCATTATCTTACAGTTAGATTGTTACAGTTTTACCCATTAAATGTGGACTCCTTTTTATGTTTGGATGCTTGAAAAATTCTATCAAACCTTCATTTTTATTTGGCTAAACAGATGAGACATCTATGGTCAGTCGATTCATTGCCCACCAAATATATGATTCAGCTCAAAATTCTCAAACTGCTTTGTAGAATTCCTTGTTGCCAATCCATTTGCTAGCAATTCATCAGCTAACTTGCATAAACGGAAAACCCATGTGGGGGACATTTTCTGTGGGCCCCACAAGTGGATGATGGCCCATTCAACAAAAGGGAGCTTTGGCAACTAAAAACTTCCAAGTGAGATTTTAGTGCCTGGAGCAACCTGGGGGCCATAATGTCAATGGTATGGATCTTTGGTTCGTGAGCCCCACTTATTCGAAACAGGAAACCCCTATGTACTGTGGATCTTCTGGGTATAGCTCAAAAGCTGAAAACTCAATTCAACTAGATATCTAGCTAGGATGGGTTGACCCGAAGATTCAACTAGAGTCGAAATTTAATTACTAATTAAATAAGAGTATTTAAATAATAGCACCTATTTAAATTTTATGAATATAAAATAAAAATGGGATTTTTTTTGTCAAAATTCCTCTAGGATTTGGATTTTACTAAATAGTGCCTTTAGGAACCGAAATTCTTAGAGAGTGATTTTTCAAATGGAAAATTATAATGTGGGTGTTACCCTTACCATGGGGGCCACCTTGATGATGTGTTGTATATCCACTGACGTCTATCCATTTTTCCATCCCATTTTAGGACAATGTCGCAAAAATTTAGCAAATCAAAATCTCAGGTGGACCACACCACAGGAAAGGTGGTGATTGAACACCCACCATTAAAACCTTACCAAAGCCCTTTGTTAGACAAAGTGACGAGGTTGCTGGACAAAGTGACGGGGTTCAACGTGGTGGGTCCTTTAAATTTTAGGGGTGGATGTCTCTCATCTAAATATTTTATTTGTATGGGGCATGACCATTGACTTTATTGGGGCCCAATGCAACCGGTAGATTGTTGAAAGAAGTGACGGTTTGCCGAACAAAGTGACCTGGTTCTACTAAATGAATTGACGAGGTTGTAGTACAAAGTGACGGGGTTCACTAGACAAAATGATGAGATTGCAGTACAAAGTGTCGGGGTTCATTAAACAAAGTGACAGGGTTGCAGTAGAGGGTGACGGGGTTCACCAAACACAGTGACGGGGTTGCAATCCAATCCAACCATTAGATTGTTGAAAAAAGTGACGGGTTACCGGATAAAGTGAACTGGTTCCACTAAATGAATTGACGAGGTTACATTATAAAGTGACGAGGTTCACTAGACAAAGTAACCTGTTCCACTAAATGAATTGACGAGGTTAAATTACAAAGTGATGGGGTTCACTAGACAAAGTGACCTGGTTCCGCTAAATGAATTGACGAGGTTACATTACAAAGTGGCAGGGTTCACTAGACAAAGTGACATAGTTGCAGTACAAAGTGACGGGGTTCATTAGACAAAGTGACAAGGTTGCAGTACAAGGTGACGGGGTTCACTAGACACAGTGACGAGGTTACAATCCAATCCAACCATTAGATTGTTGAAAAAAGTGACGGGTTGCCGGACAAAGTGAATTGGTTCCACTAAATGAATTGGTGAGGTTAGATTACAAAGTGATGAGGTTCACTAGACAAAGTGAGATGGTTGCAGTGCAAAGTGACAGGGTTCATTAGACAAAGTAACGACGTTGCAGTACAAGGTGATGGGGTTTACTAGACATAGTGACGAGGTTGCAATCCAATCTAACCATTGGAAAAAAAGTGAACAAAGTGACTGGCTCCACGAATTGCGAGGTTACAAGGACAAAGTGGGGTTCACTGGGGACATAGTGACGAGGTTTAGACATAGTGATGATCCAATCAATCCAACCATTAAATTGTTGAAAAAAGTGACGAGTTGCTGGACAAAGTGACCTGGTTCCACTAAATGAATTGACGAGGTTAGATTACAAAGTAACGAGGTTCACTAGACAAAGTGACATGGTTGCAGTGTAAAGTGACGGACTTCATTAGACAAAATGACGTGGTTGTTGGGCAAAGTGACGAGGTTGTTGGACAAAGTGACGGGGTTCACTCCACAAAGTAATTGGGTTGCTGGATAAAGTGATGACGTTCTACTAGATAAAGAGAAGATGTTGTATCTTACTAGATAGTGTGATGGGGTTTTACTAGACAGTGTGATGGAGTTGTTAGACAAAGTGACAAGATTTCACTTGATAAAGTGAAAGGGATGCTAGACAAAGTGACAAGGTTCTTGTAGATAAAGTGACGGGATTACTGGATAAAGTGACGGGATTCCATTAGATAAAGTGACGAGGTTACGAAGTAAATTGAAAATACTCTTATTTCTTCCAAAAGGGTGTAAACCCCAAAATTACATGTCTCTGCATGCTAGCTAGTTATTATTTGGATATGGGTGAAATAAACACAACAATACTAGCCAGTTAGAACTGGATCAATTAAATTTTATCATTCCGCCATACATCAAAGAATAAAAAAATTTACATTTGTCTTTGCATGCTTACTAAAAAATTACACAAAAATGCTTTAAAAAAATAAATTAAATAAATCCCTCCATCCAGCAAGTATTTGTCTCTGCCTGCAACCTTCCTAATTGCATCAATCTCATAAAGTAAAATTTGATTAAATTGGCCTTTACTCACAACATCCTCGGTTCCACTAAATGAATTGACGAACAAAGTGACCTAGTTCCACTAAATGAATTGACGAGGTTGTAGGACAAAGTGACGGGGTTTAGTAGACAAAGTGACGAGGTTGTAGGACAAAGTGACGGAGTTCAGTAGACAAAGTGACGAGGTTGTAGTACAAAGTAACGGGGTTCACTACACAAAGTGATGAGGTTGCAGTATAAAGTGACGGTATACGGTAGACAAAATGATGGGGTTTTAATAGACGGAGTGACTGGGTTGTTGGATAAAGTTACGAGATTTCACTAGTTAAAGTGAAAGGTATGTTAGACAAAGTGACAAGGTTATTGTAGACAAAGTGACGAGATTACTGGATAAAGTGATGGGATTCCATTAGATAAAGTGACGAGGTTGCCAATTAAATTGAAAAGAACATCCAATCGGCCAGGTGTTAACTGGAGCAATCTTAGATATGAGGCCTCTTTAGTTGAAATTTGATAAAATAAATATATGTATAAATTAAAATTAATCACTACCAGAAAGAGGATCGAAGGTTACGGATAAAAAATCACTACCGTAGGTTACGGATAAAAGCCATATATGTATTTGGCTGATTAGATCAATGGTGATTAAGTGCTTGAGGTTGCGCTAAACCTGATTAATCCTTATAACATGAGAAGGCTTAAAGTCTTGGAGGTTTCATCTTTAGAATAATGTATTCAATGTCAGCTGCACAAATGAATGCCCATCAACAGTGTAAAATGCCAGATAAGCTTGAAAGTTTCATGAACAATGAGTTTCAGTCAAGACCCAAAATTAAGGAAATGAATAATATCTTCTAGATGGATAATGGCAAGATATACGGGACACAATGCAGCCAAGAAAGACATGAAACAAATAAAATTTTTAACAAATGTCATTTGCTAAATATTTCAGTAACAACTACAATTTTTTTTGAAAAAAAAAATTTGAATGGGCAATGGCATGATAACCAAAACTAATATGAGGTTGTCTCTGTTGGGGGCCTTACAAAACCTTAGGATCTAGCCTCCCAAAACAAACTAGAATTATGGAATAATAATGCAATGAACTAAATCAAAATATAAACCACACCATACCAGGGATTTTTATGTGGAAAACCCTCAAAGAGGTAAAAACCATGGGACCTCGTCCAGATCAACAATCCACTATAAAGCAGAACGTTACAACCGATCATAAGCACACACCGCTTGGATCAAACCTTCTTCACTCATGCAGAAGTGGATAAACAATAAGAGAAACAAAGAAAACGGAGAGATCTCACCAATTATGAGAACGTGGAAGCGCTGAGATATGGTAGATCACCTCTACGAGCATAGCCTCCCTTCCATAAGCTTCCTCTCTCTCCCTCTCTCACACCTTTGATAGCTCTAAGCCCTCTTAGAAAACCTTTAGAAAACTTAAAATACCCTGGAATACACCCCTTTATATAAGAATAGAAAGATGTATAACCCAAATAGGAAATAAAATCTGTAAAATCTGTATTTCTGCAATCGCATCTGCGGAACTCGTCGATGATATCGAAGGTCTCTCGATAACAGCTTTGATATCATCTGAAGGTCTCTCGATGATATCGAGACGGGACAAAAAACTGTCCAGCGACTAGGGGTGGAAATTCCAACAATTATCGATGTCATCAAGCTACTCTCGATGACAACTTCGATATCTTCTGAAGGTCTCTCGATGATATCGACAGGACCAAAAAACTGTCCAACAACCAGCAGTGAAAAATCCTACAATTATCAATGATATCAAAACCTGTTCGATTTCATCGATCTCAACAATGAGGAGAAAATCTCTATCAAATCTCTCCCTTTTCAACTCAAGAGGAATTCACCTTCTTCGAGCTAGCCAGGTTTTTACAAACCTCAAACTTGCCCTTGAGCAATGTCTTGGTCATCATGTCTGACCCATTATAGTCCATATGGACCTTCTCAAGCTGTAACACCTTCTGTTCTAAAATATCTCTGATCCAGTGATACCGAATCTCTATGTGCTTCAACTTGGAGTGCTGACTTGGATTCTTGCTCAAGTGTATAGCACTTTGACTATCGCAATAGACCACATGCTGCTCTTACTTTAGGTTAAGTTCCTGTAGGAACATCTTCATCCAAAGCATCTCCTTATATGCCTCTGCGACTGCAATGTACTCGGCCTCTGTCGTCGACAATGTTACGACCTTCTGTAGCTTGCTCTGCCAAGAAATCGCTCTCCCTGCAAACGTGAACATGAACCCCGATGTAGACTTCCTGGAGTCTATGTCACCTGTCATATCTGCATCGTATATAGCCCTCTAACACGGTTTTTCGTCACCATAGCATAGGCTCAACCTGGATGAGCCTCTTAGATACCACAGTATCCATTTCACCGCTGCCCAATGCTCTTTGCCAGGATTGGCAAGATACCGGCTGATAATACCAACCGTATATGTTATGTCTAGGCGTGTACACACCAAAGCATACATCAAACTTTCTATCGCTGACGCATAGGGTATCTTCTGCATCTCTTCCACCTCTACCTTTGTCTTGGGACACTGCCTGTCGCTCAATCTGAAGTGACCATCTAGTGGAGTATTAACCGGCTTCATTGCATTCATATTGAACCGCTCTAGGACTTTTTCAATATACTGCTCTTGTGACAGTTAGAGCTTCCTGTTGCTTCTGTCACAGGTTATCTCTATTCCTAGGATTTGTTTAGCCGGGCCCAAGTCTTTCATCGCAAAAGACTTGCCCAACTCCTATTTCAGCCTGTCGATCTTCTTGATGTCTTTTTCCATGATGAGCATATCATCAACGTATAAAAGCAGAACTAAGAAATCACCATCTGAGAACTTGCGCGTGAACACACAGTGGTCTGACTCCGTTCTGTCATACCCATGTTGTAACATGAACGAATCAGACTTCTTGTACCATTGCCGTGGAGCTTGTTTCAGCCCATACAAGCTCTTCATCAGCCTACACACCATATGCTCTTTGCACTTGACTTCGAACCCCTCTGGTTGGTGTATGTAGATCTCTTCTTCTAAGTCACCATGGAGGAAAGCAGTTTTAACATCTAACTGCTCTATCTCCAGATCTATGGTAGCTGCCAACCCAAGCAACACCCGTATGGATGTCATCTTTACCACTGGTGAGAATATCTCCTCGAAGTCTATACCTTTTCTCTGACCAAACCCTTTCACCACAAGTCTGGCCTTGAACCTCGTCTTTCACCACAAGTCTGGCCTTGAACCTCGTCTGTGAATTCTTCTACTCAACCTTCTTTCTGAATACCCACTTGTTGCTCAAAGCTTTCTTGTCCTTAGGCAATTTCACCATGTCATAGGTGTGGTTCTTATGTAAAGATTTCATCTCCTCTTACATAGTTTTCAACTACTCCTCTTTATGGTCGTCGGCTAGGGCCTCAGAATAATCTTCTGGCTCTCCCCCATCAGTCAGCATAATGTACTCATATGGCGAGTACCTCTTGGACGGCTATCTGTCCCTAGATGACCTCCTCACTTGTGGCTCAACAAGTGGATCAAGTGGGGACTGCTCCCCTGGTCCATCTTCTGAAGGAACTCTCTCGTCCTCTACACCTTGCTGTACTCCCCTGTCATCAGGCACCACGGGAGAAGTAACCGGATCCATGTCCTCTAGCTCACCTGAACTAGGCTGGTTCTTCTCTGGCTTACTAATGTCTTCTATATACTGATCTTCAAAGAAAACCACATCTCTGCTCCTGACGAGCTTCCTCTCGGTCGGATCCCACAATCTGTAACTGAATTTTTCGTCACCAAACCCTAAGAACACACATTGCCTGATCTTTATATCAAGCTTGGACCTCCCGTCCTTTAGTACGTGAACAGATGCCCTACATCCAAACACCCTGAGATGACTGTACGATGGATCATGTCCAGTCCACACCTTCTCAGGCACTTCTCCATTCAACGAGGCCAATGGAGACCTGTTTATCAAATACACTGCCGTGTGCATTGCTTCTCCCCAGAACGTCTTGGGCAATTTCGCATGGGATAACATGCATCTGATTCTCTCTACAATGGTGTGATTTATTCGCTCAACTACACCATTATGTTGAGGGTCTTGGGAACCGTCTGTTCATGCCGTATACCCAGGGACTTACAGTACTCATGAAAGTCGTCAATGTATTCACCACCATTGTCAGTGTGGATGCACTTCAATGGTCTACCTGTCTCTCTCTCGACCATAGCATGAAACAATTTAAACACACCAAAGACCTCATCCTTGGATTTCAAAGCATAAACCCAAACCCTCCTAGATGCATCATCTATAAAAGTGACAAAATACAATGCCCCACCCAAGGTTTTTATCCTCATATGACCACAAACATCAGAATAAACCAAATCTAATGCATGCACTTTATTAATATGAGAAGCAGATTTAATAAATGAAACTCTATGTTGTTTCCCTGATAAACAATTAAGACAGATTTTGAGAGGTGTACTCGTCAAGTCAGGAAGGAGCCACTTCCTCGCTAGTAGCTGAAGCCCTTTTTCACTCATGTGGCCTAGACGCCTATGCCACATGTTAATAGCTGAATCTTCCGCTGCGTTCAACCTACCCCTGCACATACTGACACTTGCCTTGTAAAGAATACAACACTTCTTTCCTCTGGCCACGATTAATGAACCCTTGATGAGCTTACATCGCCCACCAGTAAATCGGCTTTCATAGCCATCATTATCCAACCTTCCCATCGACATCAAGTTGAGGCGAAGGTCTGGGATATGCCTCACATCCCTGAGAACCAATGTGCAGTCCACATCGGTCTTCACACAAACATCACCAACTCCCACGATTTTTGATACGCCAGAATTTTTCATCTTCACAGTCCCATAGTCACCTGACTTGTAGCTTGTAAAGAAGTCTCTGCGTGGAATCACATGAAAAGAAGCTCCCGAGTCTATCACCCAGTCGGTGTCCTGACTCGTAGCCGCAAGACATACATCATGATCTGCAAAAAGAATAACTACAACGTCGCCATCTGAAGCGACCGCAGTGGAATCTGATTCATCTTCCTTCTCTTTTCCTTTCTTGTCGTTCTTCTTACCACGACATTCATGTTTGTAGTAACCCTTCTTGCCACAATTTCAGCAATCAACATCTTTTTTATTACTCAACTTGCCTCTTGATTTATCTCGGGTCTTCCAGCCCTTCCTGTTCTTTCCTCTCCCCCGTTCCTGTGTCACAAGGGCCTCTTGCTGAGTTGACCCCTGAAACTTCCTCCTTGTCTCCTCATTGAAGAGACAACTGGTTACCTGTTCCATGGATATCTTTCCGTCTGGCGCGAAGTTACTTAGAGACACCACCAATGTCTCTCAACTGTCAGACAATGAACTAAGCAATAGTAAAGCCTCTAATTCATCATCCAAAACCATCTTCATAGAGGAGATTTGGTTCACTATATTACTGACCTCATTCATGTGCTCAGCCACAGAACCACCATCTTTGAACTTGAGATTCACAAGTTGCCTTATCAGAAAAATCTTATTATCGGTTGTCTTCCTCTCATATAGCCCTTGTAATTTCAGCCATAGGCTAGCAGCTGAGGTTTTTGTAGACACATGATGGAATATAGAATCATCCAACCATTGTCTAATAATATAAGACCCGTATCCTAGTCCGTACTATTCAGAAGGCTTCCGTGATCATTTCGATCGAATTCCGGCAACCTTCAACCTGTATTCGACGTTGCGCATGAACCTAAGCCGAGTCCCGTATATCAGAGTCGACTCGACCCGAAACTTGTACCTTGGCGACCGCGCCGTCGCCCGGTTCCAACACCGTGACTCACGCACCGACCCGATACCCAGGCTAGAAGATGTCGGCCTACATTTAGTTCAAGAGAAACGCCGCACGTTGCGGACTTCAAGAGAATCTCTACGGTATATCAAATCAATCAAATCAATCACTTTATGTCAAGTACAAAGCAACCCATGCTTTCTTTCTCCACAAGTCAAGCATCATCACAAGTCAACTCTTTCTCACCCTCTCTCTCACACATGTCAAGTACACTTCACATCTATCACCCATCACTTCTCTCAACCATCACACCTCTCTCTTTCTCAAATTAAAAAAAAAAAAAATCCAAGCAACCCATAAGCCTCACACGTCTACATTTTTTTTCAATGAGAGAAAAAGAGAAGTGAGTAGTGTGGCCCACTTTCCACCCCAAAATCTTCTATCCTAACCCTTGAATCTTCATCTACCACCGTTAAAAGTCAAGCAAAAGAGCTAAGGAGGCTTAAGGAGCAAGGAGGAGTACAAGAGGTGGGTGATCCACCGTTGATTTCCATTTAAGGGCCCACTTGTTAGTGAGACCCATTTTGATCTATGTATTGTATCAATGGAGGGCCCATAGTGGCGGGGTCCCTCCTCTCTCTCTCTCTCTCTCTCTCTCTCTCTCTCTCTCTCTCTCTCTCTCTCTCTCTCTCTTCTCTCCCTAGAATGAAGTGGGTCCCACCAAATCATGTTAAATCCACTCCATTCATCATTGGTGTGGCCCACTACATTTTTAGGAGACATCCATTGTCCATTTTTGGGATGGTGGGAAGCCCCACATGTTATATAATTTATTATATTTATTTTGTATTAATACTATATTAATATATATATATATTACATGGTGGTGGGCCACGTACATGTGGGACCCACCATGATGCAGTGTTTATCCAAACCGTCCAGCGTCTCTGGACGCTGGACGTAGGTGGCTAACATGGAGCACATGCGCTGACATGGGTGTATACTTCCAAGCTTTTAAAAAAAAATTTATTTTTGGGGTGGGCTGCTCATGCAGGCCCCACCTTAATGTATGGGGCTGATCCACGCAGTCCATTCCGTTCTCTACTCATTTTAGGCGTTGAGCCGAAAAATGAAGCTGATCCCATTTTCTGGCGGGCCGTGGTATTGAGAATGCTAGTATTTTTCGTTAAATTTTGAAAAATTGATTGTTGGGGCCCACAAGCAGCTTGGACCCATCTAAAACTTGATTTGGACCTCTAATATTATGGGACACATGTAATGGACGGAGTAGATCCGATTAATGTGGGTCCACCTAGGGAAAAAAAAAAAAGACAACTCTCTCTCCCAAAATCACGCGTGGCAGCCGGCGCTTACGTCTCGGCGGATGGGTGGGCCATTTGGGCCTCATTCTGTGGCCACCACCGTGATGCGTTTCGAACATCAGCACCATGCATTGGGTGGGCCTCCCCCCTGGCTACGGCCCACCCGAAAATCAACCGTATATGGAACTCCGGTGGGCCACACCGTCTAAAACCATGTGAAGTCATACCTAAAACATATAAAATCACTTGGTGGGGCCTACCTGAAGTTTGGATGTGGCTAAAACTTGGTCTGAACCCTCAGCCAGGTGGGACACACTTAATGGATGGGCTGGATTTATGAACCACCTTCCAGTGGGCCCCAGGTCAGTGTGACCTTATGAACAGTTGAATGGAAAATAAATATTACAGTGGGCCCCAACCCCCTCCCTGAACGTGTGACCTTATCAACGAGGTTGAATGGCAAATAAACGTTAGTGGAAAAGGGTCCACGTGACCTGTCAACAGCAGTTGGTGGAAAACAAACATTGTGGTTCGCGTGACCATATGAACAGGTTTGATGGCAAATAAATATCACGGTGGGCCCTGGTCCCGTGACCTTATGAATAGGTTGGATTTCAAATAAACATTACAGTGGGCCCTACCCAAGGTCCACGTGACCTTATGAATAGGATGGATTTCAAATAAATATTATGGTGGGCCCTAGGCCCATGTGATGGAGCCCATATTGATGTATTTATGGCCGTTGTTGAGGCCCACCTTGATATATACATAAGGCCCATGAGATGTATTGGTGGCCCGTTGTCGAGGCCCACTCTGATATATATGAGGCCCATGTTGTGAGGCCCATTGTGATGTTTTCAAAGGCCCATGGAGTATGACCCATTGCAATGTACATGAGGCCATTGATGCAGCCCACTTGACTTATATAAGGCCCATATGAGGCGACCCACTTAATGAACCTAAGGCCATTGGGTCAAGGCCCAATAAGATGTATATAGGTCCATTGCAATGTGTGATTCCCTATAGTTTGTGTAATGATATTTTATGGCGGGCTATGCCTTGGGAACAATGTTGGTTTGACGTCCACATTGTAAGTACAATGTTGGTTAAATGTCCACATTATAACTCTCCTTAGGGCTCAGTAATAGACCCATACATACCTGTAGTGGATAGGCCGTCTAGGCCCATATCCGTTATGCACAAGCCCATCCCTATATACATGTTTAGTATAGATCCATGATTCATTATCATACGCATCATATGTATGACTAATATGAGAAGTGACTGATTATAGCATATGCCTTCGGCGAATTTTTATGGGCTCGACAATGAGTTGCCTACATGAGCGCATGGTTCACGCAGATCGACTTGCATGACCGGTAGTAGTGTGACTCATGAACTTGCATTGTATGATTGCGATTCTTGCATGCCCTAGCGACACGGGGCCATGCCTCGCAGACACGTGTGGGATTCGGATTGGATCCGAAAATGTTTGGTTCTAAAGCATACGGGCGCCATAGATGTCTCTGGGTGAAAATCTGCGTCTCCCACTGTGTCGTGGTCGGTTGGAAAGGGGTGTGACCTTACCCGCCTGAGTGAGGGGACAATTTCTAGGTTGAGTTTGACCAGCTTGAGGAATCGGTCCGCTATCGACGAGTCGGGCCCGATATTGGCAGGTGGATAGTGAGGTCTCTTTCGCTCTCCCAGTTGTACGTTTGGATAGAGACGGCAAGCTGACGTAGAGTGTACTAGACCTCGGTGATTATCCAGACTGAGAACCATACTGATTTGATGTTTTAGTGAGGAGCTGCATTGATATGTGGAGGTGGATTGGCATGCTTGACTTGCATTATGCATCGCATGGCCTTGACATGGCCGATAGTATTCATATCTTGCACCGCATTACTCTGACCATGCATTCTGAGCACGCTCATATTGAGCACACACTTACGCCACCCTCTAAGCTTTCTATGTTTTATGCACGATTGATTGTGCCAGATCTACCGTATCTCGATTATTGGAGCGTCTGACCAAGCTTTTGGAGTTTTTATCATTTTCAGTATATTGTATTTCCCTTTCATACGCCTTGTACTCAAAAGTTTTTTATCATAGTAGATTTTGTGATGGTGTTCTTGTGGTTATTGTTCGTGGGTTATGCTTGTGGTTATGCTCATTACAAATCAAATTGGTTATTAGAAATCCTCCTTATAGCATCCCAGATTATGGTATATTGCCGGGAGCCGAGAATGGGGTAGTGGACTTTGGCCCGGATTCAATGGCGATCGAAAATTTCGTGAGCCTGGTCTCCGAGTTCGGGGCGTGACAAATAAACCCTACCGCCTTTTGGTCCATCTTCTTCCAATCATCATCAGTCATATCCTTGGATTTTGCTGATATTCCTAAAATTGGAGAATATAGGTCCTTGCAATAAAGAAGTCCTCCATCTTAGCCTTCCATATGGTCCAGTTAGAACCATTGAGGCTGATCACCCTTGATGAGCCACCTTCCATAATTCAAAATTGTTCCTACCCGTTTAATGAACTTAGCTCTGATGCCACTTTGTTGGGAGCCTTGCACAAAACCTTAAGATCTAGCCTCTCGAAACAAACCAGAATTATGGAATAATAATGCAATGAACTAAATCAAAACATAAACCACACCACACCAGGGATTTTTATGTGGAAAACTCTCAAAGAGGTAAAAACCACGGGACCTCGTCCAGATCAACAATCCACTATAAAAACGTTGTCACAAGTACACACCGCTTGGATCAAACATTCTTCACTCACGCAGGAGTGGATAAACAATAAGAGAAACAAAGAAAATGGAGAGATCTCACTGATTACGAGGACATGGAAGCGCTAAGATATGGTAGATCACCTCTGCAAGCATAGCATCCCTTCCACAAGCT
Organism: Magnolia changhungtana; assembly: GCA_030180095.1. Taxonomy (NCBI): domain Eukaryota; kingdom Viridiplantae; phylum Streptophyta; class Magnoliopsida; order Magnoliales; family Magnoliaceae; genus Magnolia; species Magnolia changhungtana. Next base: position 2,417,008 of record JASAUF010000382.1, read on the forward strand.
TCCTCTCTCACTTTCTCCCTCTCTCTCACACCTTTAATAGCTCTAAGCCCTCTTAGAAAACCTTTAGTAAACTTAGAATACCCTAGAATACACCCCGATCCCGGATACACCCCTTTATATAAGAATGGAAAGAGGTATAACCCAAATAGGAAACAAAATCTGCAAAATCTGCATTTTCTCAATCGCATCTGCGAAACTCGTTGATGATATCGAAGGTCTCTCGATAACAACTTTGATATCATCTGAAGGTCTCTCGATGATATTGAGACGGGACAAAAAACTGTCCAGCGACCAGGGGTGGAAATTCCAACAATTATCGATGTCATCGAGCTACTCTCGATGACAGCCTCGATATCATCTGAAGGTCTTTCGATGATATCGACAGGACCAAAAAACTGTTCAGCAACCAGCAGTGAAAAATCCTGCAATTATCGATGATATCGAAACCTGTTTGATTTCATCGATCCCAACAATGAGGAGAAAATCTCCATCAAATCTCCCCCTTTTCGACTCAGGAGGAATCCACCTTCTTCAAGCCAGCTCAGTTTTTACAAATCTCAAACTTGCCATTGAGTAATACATTGGTCATCATGTCTGACCCATTATCGTCCATGTGGACCTTCTCAAGCTGTTACACCTTCTATTCCAAAATATCCCTGATCTAGTGATACTGAATCTCTATGTGCTTCGACTTGGATTCTTACTCAAGTGTATAGCACTTTGACTATCGCAATAGACCACGTGTTGTTCCTGCTTCAAGCTAAGTTCCTGTAAGAACATCTTCATCCAAAGCATCTCTTTACATGCCTCTGTGACTGCAATGTACTCGGCCTCTGTCGTCGATAATGCTACGACCTTCTGTAGCTTACTCTGCCAAGAAATCGCTCTCCCTGCAAACGTGAACATGAACTCCGATGTAGACTTCCTGGAGTCTATGTCACCTGTCATATCTGCATCTGTGTAGCCCTCTAACACAGGTTTTTCATCACCATAGCATAGGCTCAACCTGGATGAGCCTCTTAGATACAACAGTATCCATTTCACCACTTAATGCAGGGGCATTTTCACACTGGGCTCAAGTGGGGTCGCTTGTGGGATGCAGGGGCACACTCGGGGTAGGTGCGGCCCACGGAGGAGGTCTCGTGTTCGAGACTCCTCACCAAGGGTGATTAATGTGCATTTCACACCGGGCTCGAGTGGGGTAGCCCGTGGGATGCTGGGACACACTCAGGGTGGGCGGCTCATGTGATTTAGGACCCACGAAGGGGGTTCAGCTGAGGTCCTAAAAGCCCATGAGATGTGGGCCTGGGCTATGAGATAAAGGGATTAATTTACCATACTCTAACAGTTCGAGCTTTTAGAGCAAGTGGTTAATTGTCCTGCATCAAATTGGTATCAAAGCGGGAGGTCTCAGGTTTAAAACTCCTCACCGGGGGTGATTAATGCAGGGGCATTTTCACACTGGGCTCGAGTGGGGTCGCTTATGGGATGCAGGGGCACACTCGGGGTGGGTGCGACCAACGGAGGAGGTCTCGTGTTCGAGACTCCTCACTAGGGGTGATTAATGTGCATTTCACACTGGGCTCGAGTGGGGTAGCCCGTGGGATACGGGGACACACTCGTGGTGGGCAGCCCATGTGATTTGGGGCCCACAAAAGGGGTTCGGCCGAGGTCCTAAAAATCCATGAGATGTGGGGCCTGGGCTATGAGATAAAGGGATTAATTTACCATACTCTAACAGTTCGAGCTTTTAGAGCAAGTGGTTAATTGTCCTCCATCACCGCTGCCCAATGCTCTTTGCCAGGATTAACAAGATACCGGCCGTCCTAACTGTAGAATCAAGGGCAATATCCAAAAATAATAGATCCTTTAAGCGATCATGATATTTAAGAAGCAAAGGTCAAAGTTTCGCACGAGCCTCCAGCAATCCCTGCAGTATCACATTTTCAGCAATAAAATACAACTAGTTAAAAGAAATTTGAAGAGAATACAACATGAGCACTAATTGAAGGATTAAGTGTTTGGTTTCAGAAGAACAAGGTGGGGCTGTGTTTTGTCTCTACTTGGGGATATCTAGGTTTGGATGCTGAAAGCTAGTGGGTTGTTAGATTGGATTCAGTGGGGAATCATCTTTGGTGTTGTCAAATGGCTCAGGTAGATGTCAGATGCCTAGGGTGGTGACTTGATCCATCTGAATGTTGGCAGCTCTATCCGTTGCGCGTGTGAGCAATTTGTGGGCTGGTGGGTAGGAAGCAAGCCAACCGCTATGCTGTTTTGCCTGCTCTGGCTACTGTACAGATGGCATTTGCCAGGTTGGTGGAAATTGGAGGCAGTGTCGCTAGTGTGTTTTGTTAACATCGAATGCCTAAAGAAAGAGAGAGAAGCTCTTAGATTTACTTCCTACTCTGCTATGTAGAGAGAAACTCTACTTCCCACTGTTGTTTGTGTGTTTGGGAGTTGATTTTGTTTGTCAGGAGTCCTAAAGGTGGGGAGATGAAGAGTGGTTGCAACTGGTTTGGCAGGGCCTTCTTGAAATTATACAATCTGTTGTTTTTTCATGGAGCCCACCTGAATGGTTGTACATCCTTTGTTTTTCACACACACACACACCCATCTAAATTTGTGAATGAGTGTTGGGGTTGTTAGAGTTATAGCTGTCAAAAGTTCATTCAGTTAATAAGTCCTATTATTCAGAACATGTAGGTAGAGTCTGACCATTTCCTTAACTACTTACCACGTTATTAGGCAGTAAAAAGGTGGGTCGTTTGTTTCAATTTTATCTCTTTGTAAGGCTTATATAAGCCAACAGTTTGTTTTAAATAAGAACATTGATTCAGATATTTTTCTGAAATGCTCTGTGCCTAGAGTTTACAACAAATTGGTATCAGAGCTCCATCACGGGGTCTGATTGTGAGGGAAAAGAAACCGCAGTTTCTTAAGAAGAGAAAGAGTGAGAAGAAAGAATTGAAGTATGGCAGCTAAAAATAATTTCG